>JABUQX010075082.1:12500-20000 GCA_015478945.1 Trachelipus rathkii | reverse complement strand
ACTGAATTTTAATATATTAAGGCGCCTATAGACAATTGGTTTTTGCCGAACTTTGATATATTAAGGCGGCTACCCGCAAGTGGCGTTTACCGAATTTTAATATATTAAGGTGCCTATAGACAATTGGTGTTGCCGAACTTTGATATATTAAGGCAGATACACACAAGCGGTGTTTTCCGAACTTTTTAAAGATGAATCATCCGGCCCGTTAACGATATGAACAATGCTAAAAGACATTACAAAATATTTTATATTTGGAAGTTATGCACAGCAATCAGGTATTTAAAAATAGTTGTCTATGATAGTTAATTACGTATTTACTTGATTAAAGAGTTTAGATCTAGAGATAAGATCTGATCATGCCGGGATTAAGAGCTAGGACGGCGGAGTTCACATCCCTACCCTTCAATTGCATTGCTTTCAAGAACTTCAGCATTAACTGTGGAAACAAACTTTCGAAGAAGCATGAATTCTGGCGAACTCCGAGAGAAAGTTCTTTGAGATTAGATGAAAGAAGATTCTAGTCCCAAATGGATTATTAAATCTCTTCCTGGTAGTGTAAAACTTATGGGTTAAGCCCTGGAAATCAGAGCACCTTAAACCATAATTCTTTAGAGAAGTGGGTTCCCAAACTTTTCTATTCGCTACACCCTTGCTTAATTCAGCTTTGCCGAAGGCACCCTATGTGGCACCCTATGTCAAGTTCTAATTATTTTTTTATTTTAAAAATCAATTATTATTTTATTTTTATTATTTTATTAGAAGATTAAATTGAAAGCGGAAATAAAATTATGAAATTCATTGAAAAGTTCCCACGAACGTAGCTGGGGTGCTAGAAAGTACCTCAGGAAGGCCGCTGAGGGTTCTACAAGCTTGCAGGTAGTATTCGTTGGGTTTGTCACCCTAAATACTCATGTCCTTCACCCACCAATGTTTGGTGATTTCGATGTTCACATGTTTGAAGTGAAGTAATGAGATCTACCTGTTCATTCGAAGGATTCGTGAACCGAGGTCACAGGAATACCAAGTTATTGAACTTATAAGGAACTTGAAAATCATTACTTACAAGATTTATGAACTTTTCCATTTTCTTTGCGAAAGTTTGGTAGATATTTCAGTAGATCTTAGATTTTAGTAATTTTACTTTATATTGCATTTTTAACAAGTTTTAGAAATGGCTAATTATTGAATATTGCGGTAGATTATAATTCTATTTTTTTTTTCTAATTTTCACACTCAAATACTTTTCATTCACTTTTATATTAAAGTGAAAATAAAATTTGGCACGTAATTCCAGCGTAAAAGTTTTTGATGTCATGATAATTTATACAAACAAGTCTCTCCTATTTTTACCGATAAATAATTTTGAAATTCATCATCAAGATTATTACTACTTAAATTTAAGGTACAACTCTTTTCTCTCCAACTATTCATTTTTCAGTCATAACTTAATAAATTTTTTTAATTTCCTTCACCACAAATTAGAAAACTATTCAGAGATTTTGGTGCAATTTTTATATAATATAAAAGGAATATATAATAATCATAATTAATTAATTAATTAGTTAATTAATTAATCATAATTAACTGAACAGGGGTATTACCTTATTTTCGAAGCCAGCAGTGTAGTTTTCGAGTCTATTTTCTAAGGCATAATGGCATATTAAATTTGAATCTTCAATTTGCTTTCCGAAGTTTTCCTTTAACTCAAGGGATACTTTAGAAAGATCATTTTTAATCTGCAAAGAATATTTTTCAATATATTTAGTTAAAATAAAATAAATATTTATTATAGATTTTATTAAACAATAGAAAAAATAAACCTCAAAATACCTTATTTTCCATGTCAGTTGCGTTGTCAATGACAAAGTTATGTAATCTCTTCTCCATGTCAATTACATTTGATTTTGTACTTGCTATTTCAAACTTTTCATCGATTTGTTTTTTTAAACCTTCTTTTAGGTCAAGAGATAGGTTTGAAAATTCTTTTTTAATCTGTAAAAAAAATAGTTTTTTAAAGAAAATAGGCTGATAAAGAAGAGTAGGAAGAAAGTTTGAGATAAATTAAAACAATGAAGAATATAACCATACTATATTTAAGAGATGGAGATGAAATGTTGAGTTCTATGAAAATAGGAAAGGAAATTCCAACTTTATTTTCCATGTCAGTTGCGTTGCCAATGACAAAGTTTTGTAATCTCTTTTCCATGTCAATCATACTAGATTCTTTATTTGCCGTTTCAAACTTTTCATCTATTTGTTTTCTTAAACCTTCTTTTAGGTCAAGGGATAGGTTAGAAAATTCTTTTTTAATCTGTAAAAAATAGTTTTTAAAGATATGTAATAAAATTAAAACAAATATTTACTATAGAATATATTTAATTAAACAATGAAGAAAATAAAACACAAAACACCTTATTTTCCATATTAAAGAAGATATCTCATATACTATTAAGATATTTAAAAATATTTTAAGATATTTAATAAAGATTAAGCAAATACTAGAGAAGATCTTTAATTAATCTTTAGGGAAATTATAAGTAAAACACAAAATACCTTATTTTCCATATATGTAGTATTGATTTTAGCAGCGTCAAATAATCTCCTCTCCATGTTCTCCATGTCAGTCACCCTTGATTTTGTGTTTTCCTGTTCAACGCTTTCAATTATTTTTGATGTAACTTCAGTGGACAATTCTTCTTTTAACTGAAACAATTCATTGGTTAAATATGTGTCGAATATCTACACTAAGTATCAAAACCTGTTTTTATTATACAGGTTTAATATTCCTTTGTTAAATATGTGTCGAATATCTACGCTAAGTATCAAAAACTTTTTATTATACCGGTTTAATATTCTTTTGTTAAATGTATCGAATCTCTACACTAAGTATCAAAACCTGTTTTTATTATACATGTTTAATATTCCTTTGTTAAATATGTCGAATATCTACATTAAGTATCAAAAACTGTTTTTATTTTACTGGTTTAATATTCCTTTGTTAAATATGTGTCGAACATCTACACTAAGTATCAAAACCTGTTCTTATTATACAGGTTTAATATTCCTTTGTTAAATGTGTGTCGAATATCTACACTAAGTATCAAAACCTGTTTTTATTATACATGCTTAATATTCCTTTGTTAAATATGTGTCGAATACCTACACTAAGTATCAAAACCTGTTTTTATTATAAAGGTTTAATATTCCTTTTTTAAATATGTGTCGAATATCTACACTAAGTATCAAAAACTTTTTATTATACAGGTTTAATATTCTTTAGTTAAATGTGTATTGAATATCTACACTAAGTATCAAAACCTGTTTTTATTATGCAGGCATAAAATTCCTTTCATAAATATGTGTCGAATATCTACACTAAGTATCAAAACCTGTTTTTATTATACAGGTTTAATATTCTTTTTTTTAAATATGTGTCGAATATCTTCACTAAGTATCAAAACCTGTTCTTATAAAGGTTTAATATTCTTTTGTTAAATATGTGTCGAATATCTACAATAAGTATCAAAACCTGTTTTTATTATACACGATTAATATTCCTTTGTTAAATATCTGCCAAATATCTATAAGTATCAAAACCTGTTTGATTATATACGTTTAATATTCCTTTCTTAAATATGTGCCGAATATATCTACACTAAGGGCCAAAACCCGTTTTTATTATATTGGTTTAATATTTTATTATATTTTATATATAAATTGTTTAAAACTACAAGGCACAAGAGAAGTTTAACATATAAGGAAAGGTTATCATACCTTTTTCAGACACATGATATATTGAGAGGCATTGAAATATGGGAATAAACAATGAAATTTACATTGAAATATGGAAACAAACAATAAAGCTTATATTATTTGCTATCTAAAAATATTTATTTATACTTTGTTGTTATTTACCTGATTAATAATAAATTACAATGTGATTTTCTAGATATGAAAGAAATGAAATGTCTTTAATGATCCAATTATAATATTAATTTTTAAATTACGTTCCTTAGTCAAACATGGGGGGGGGAATTCTTTGTGCTATAAACATCGCTTATAAAATTATAAAACATAATAAAGCTATAAATATAGCTATAATTATAATTATATACAAATTATAATTATGATTTATTAGCAAACTGAACTTTTAAAGAGTATAAACATTTACTCTTTAGAAGTTCAGTTTTGATAATAAAACGGATTTGGGTTGAATTTGGGAATTTTCGTGGCTCGAAAAGAAAGCGGAAAAATAAAAACGGAGAGAAAAGAAAACGGAAAAAGAAAAACGAAAGAGAAAAAAACGGAAAGAGAAAAAAAAACTGAAAGAGAAAAGAAGATGGAAGAGAAAATTAAACGAAAAGAGAAAAAGGAAACAGAAAGAGAGAAGAAAAACGGAAAATAAAACGGGGAGAAAAGAAAATGGAAAGAAGATAAAACAAAAAGAGAAAAGAAAACGGAAAGAGAAAAGAAAACGGAAGGGAAAATAAAGCGGAAAGAGAAAATGGAAAGGAAAGAGAAAAAAAACAGAAGAGAAAAAAAAGGGGAGAAAAGAAAACGGAAAGAAGAGAAAACGAAAAGAGAAAAGAAAAACGGAAGAGGAAAGAAAACGAAAAGTGAAAAGAAAACGGAAGAGAAAAGAAAACGGAAAGCAGAAAAAACGGAAGAGAAAAGAAAACGGGGAGAAAAGAAAACGGAAAGAGAAGAGAAAACGAAGAGAAAAGAAAACGGAAGAGAAAAGAAAACTGAGAGAAGAGAAACCGAAGAAAAAAGAAAAACGGAAGAGAAAAAAAAAAAACGGAAAGATGTCTCCGACTCCTAATTCTAAACGTACTCCGATTCAATTAATATCCTATAAGGAATGTTTAGAAATTAAAACTCTAATGGTAAAAATTCTTCTATATTAAAATAGACGTTTCGTGCGTGTAAAGCTGAATGAAGTAAAGAGTTAAGTTCACGAAACGTCCTTATTAACATAGAAATTATATCTTTGGGGTTTTAAATATTACATGTGGCACATTTACTGTGTCCTTGCAAATTCTTAAAGAGATATATTATTAAACGAATAAAAATTTATAATAAATTAAGTAAATATTAAATAAATTTTATGCAATACCATTACTCGTAAATGACTTAACTTTCTTGTAGTAGAAGGATCTGGTGGAGCCCTATGTCCTCTAATGGACAAGTAGTGCCTACAGGACGAAAGTTTATTGACATTTACTATGCTATTTAATTAAATATGAAACGCTAACTATTGATTCTTTTATGACTGAGCAGAGAATCGATTTTTAACATTTTGGCATCTAAACCGTCTGGACAGATGTATCCATATTTTTAAATACTTGACTTTGACAGCTTTACCCAAAAGATATTTCCAAATTGGCCTTCATACATTAAGGTTTGGCTTGTCGACACCTGATCTAATAAGCAAACTTAAGTCGTAGCGAAAATTTAATTATATATGATATACTATTATATATTTATTATATAGTATATAATAATATTATAATATGTATTAATAATATATATATAATATATATATATGATATTATATATTATACTTATATATATAACCGTATTATATATATATATATATTATATATATTATATATATATATAATATATATATATATTATATATATATATATATATTATATTATAAATATATATATATATTATTATTATATAATATATATATACTATACACTACCCCTTTTTTAATCGTGCTTATAATCCCCTTTTCCAGAGAATAACACGGGGGACGACAGGAACATAGAATTTTAATGCCGGCTATCCCAAACAGCAGCGTCACGCAACGTGGTTCGCAGTCGAGTTTTAATTCTCGCCCCCAGGTAGATAAAACTCCAACTGCTAGCGCGAGGATTGGAACCGGCGAGTCAACCCTCCCCCCCTCCCCCCCTGAGCCACGAGGCGTTCATATATAGATATATATATAATATTATTTATATATATATATATATAATATATATATATATATTAATAATATATAATATATATATATATATATTATAGAAGTATATTATTTTATAAATCAATTTAGCATTACATTTCTAAGCAAAACAAACTAATTTGTGGATTCTCTACAAAATTTAGCGTTCGCTTTCAATTGTAAATAATATCTGTAATGTAAATTATAAAGAACTTTCTAATAATTATATATATATTAATTATTAAGAACTTTCTAAAAATTATATTTTTGAAGGCTCGTAAACGTAAAAATGAATTGATATATAATACTAAAGCATTAAGATTGATAATATAATTTTTCCTTTAAAAAGAATTCTTTAGCAATTTTTTTTAAGGTTCAAAAATTTTTATGTTTACAATTGAGAATATAATAATTTGCTAAACTAACAAATTTTTCATATAACATATATTCAAAAAGAGAAAAAAAAATTAAAATAATAAAAAATAAAAAAAAATAAAAAATAAAAAAATAAAAAAATTAAGAAAAGAGATTAGAACCTGTTTCATATGGGAGGCTAAACATTCTCGCACTGCAGAAGAAATTTTTGTATCTTGGCTATTTTGTGATAAATTCCCATGATCATTTGTGTGATGTTGAGAGGGGCTTAAACCATCTGAATTAAATAGATAAAATTGGATATGAAATAAATAAATAAATAAATAAAACTACTTTTCTGAGATCAAAATATTTACAAAAATTTAGATTCGATAAGCATAAACTATTATTCTTAGATAAAAAAAACAACAACTATAAATCAAGTAAATATATAAGTAAAATTATTTTTATGAAGAGAGCAAAATTATTAAAAATTTAGATTCGATAAGCATAAATTATTATTAGATAAAAAAATAAATCAATATTATATATCTTAATAAATATATATCAATAACAAATATCAATATTTTATGGAGAGGAAGATGGAAGACATTTAATATAAATAATATCAGATTCAATATTATGATGACATAATCCATTGTCAAAGTTGTGAAAGGACATGTTAACTTCACTCCAAAAACTATTTTAAGAAGAAATAATAAATCTCTCATACTTGTCCATCTCATATACATTTAAAAAAAATACAGTTTATGTAAACATTTTTTTGTAATAAATTTCCAATAAATTTCATAAAAAAAATTAATAATTTAAATTTTATTATAACACCAAACACACACACCACTACCATAGGGTATGACACTACCTCCATTCCCTAAAAGTAGATTTTCAACTTTAAAATATATACTATATAGTATATATATTATATATAATATATATATATATATATCATATATATATATATATATATTTTGTATATATATATTATATATATATCATATATATATATAATATTATATATATCATATATATTATGATGTTGATTGATATATAAGTAGAGTTTGGAGGGCAAATATGAAATAATTACTACCATCAAAATTTTATTATTATCTATTATTATTATTATTATTATTATTATTATGTATTATTATTATTATTATTATTAATATTAT
>JABUQX010075082.1:0-7500 GCA_015478945.1 Trachelipus rathkii | reverse complement strand
CATAACAAAGTAGTTAAATATGACGTCATATCAAAAAGCAGGTAAATATAAAGTCAAATAAAGTAGTTAAATATGACGTCATATCAAAAAGCAGTTAAATATGACGTCAAATAAAGTAGTTAAATATGACGTCATATCAAAAAGCAGTTAAATATGACGTCAAATAAAGTAGTTAAATATGACGTCATATCAAAAAGCAGTTAAATATGACGTCAAATAAAGTAGTTAAATATGACGTCATATCAAAAAGCAGTTAAATATGACGTCAAATAAAGTAGTTAAATATGACGTCATATCAAAAAGCAGTTAAATATGACGTCAAATAAAGTAGTTAAATATGACGTCATATCAAAAAACAGTTAAATATGACGTCAAATAAAGTAGTTAAATATGACGTCATATCAATAAGTAGTTAAACATCAGGTAATATTTACTAGTTTATTTATTGCCCACTTTTGGCAAATTTGTAGAAACTGTACTGTAACTAGTGAGGATATAGTCAACCACCTCACAAGGATAGCGTAAAAACAAGAACCTCCTAAGTTTTCCTGATCACAAACTGGTATAAAAATGAAAAATTAAGTTAGGTTGTTAGGTTTAGGTTAGGTTACGTTATTGTTAGGTTTAGGTTAGGTTAGGTTAAGTTAAGTTAGGTACCTCGGTAGTCACAGTACAGTTCACAATTTGCCTTCACTTTTAAGCCCAGTTGTAGCCACAGGAAATCACTATATGGTTGCAAATTTTACCCTATAGCAGAGATGCGAGTCTTTTGATTTGAGGGTCATTTTGATTCCTTAATTTAGAAAAAAAAACAGTGTCACCAAATTTATTATCACTATTAAATGTTAATAAAAACTTGTTGTTTTACATCTTGTTTTTCTTAGTGTGTATATCCGAGGTTTATAATTATTTAGATTTTTCAGTTTTACTCATTGCAGCACTCATCTGCAGCAAGGACGATTCCTGGTGGCTTTGATTCATATTTGAAAACAACGCTTCACACGATAAGAGAACAAACAATGTTTGTAGAGCTAGTGCAATTTTTTCAATGTTTTCAAACGAAGTTTGGTAAAGAATTTGCATTCGCATGAATAGATGTTTCAGCCCTACTTTCGTACTTTTCGATAGATTTATATCTTTCATTTGACGATTTTATTTTCATTTTCTTGTACTTCTGATTCGTCTCAATAAAATTTTTGTTTGCCATTTGCCCTTTCTTGAAAAGTCTATAATTCCTTTTCCAGTTGCCAAGATCAAGGAAATCAAACGGAGATAACTTGAGATCTTCAAATTGAATAGTATGTGGATATTGGATGAATTATAAAGAAGTGTATGGATGCCTCCTGAAAGCTCAAACCTCTCTGAAAGTGAATGTTTGGCGTCTTCTTCTGCATTGCCATTTAAGTTCTTCTCCAATAGTGGAAAATATTTCAGCTTGTTTTTTTATAGACGGACGTGAAAAATTAAATTTTTCTTCGAAAGCTTTAATTATATCCATACACTGATAGGCAACATTTCTACAACATTTTCACAACCTTGATGATTGTTATTATAATGCAATTTGAAATCGACAAAGAAATGTAAGTCATTCAATCAACTAGTATCAGTCAGCTCTGGATATTTTTGCCCCCTTTTTTCAATTAAACATTTTATTTCTTCTAGCAATTCAACAAATCCGTTCAATACCCAACATTGTTGTACATGAGTAACCCCGTGAATTGACGGTAAACAGCGTTCAATAATTTTTTTATTGACATTAATTAAGAGCATAAGCTGCAATAAGGTTTACAACTTTTGACACAACCATAAATCTTTCTAAAGACTTAGATAGATTACTTTTCCACCTAAGCTCCTGCCATATCAAGTTAAAGCTTCAGCTCCCCCTTCCCCCCTTTGACCTTGGATGGGGATAGCGGGCTATATGTGCCCCAAGTTGAGGGGGATACGATTTGTCTATTCCCTCAAGTAAGGAAAAATTAATTTGTTTACCATTATATATATATATATATTATATATTATATATAATATATATATATATATATATATAATATATATATAATATATATATATATATATATATATATATATATATATATATATATATATATATATAATATATAATATATTATACATTAAACATAACGTCAGATTTTATCAATATTTCCTAAAATCCTACGCATCTTAGGACCAAATTAAATGAAATTCACACTTGAAAGTTATGTAATATTTTAAAAATTATGAAATTAAGATATTCATCTAACGAATTCCCAAACCAATCGCCTGTTTGTGCATTCACAAAAATTTGAAAATGCGGAACGTGCGCTTCTTTTCTGCCATATATAATTTTAACAAAAGTGAATCAAAATATACGAGCCAAATGTCATATTCTAAATGGGTTTAAGAAAAAAGTCACTTCTTTATATATATATATATTATATAATTATATAATATATTATATATATATATATATATTAATATATATATATATTATTATATATATATAATAATATATATATATATATATATATATATATATATATTGTCGCAAGAGTTGCTCGCCTTTCGTGTGGTGCGATAGAATGCACTGAAGTTCGAAAGAGAAAGATGTTTCCAGAGAATCTATTACGTTATTAACAATCGTTCGGAAGATCGAAGAGAAATCAACGTAGAGCACCACAGATCAGTCTATTCAAAGTACATCACAAGAAAAACAAAACTATCCTCCCGGAGGTGCGGTACCCAGACCCGTCACCTACGTATGCTTGGCTCAAAGGGGCATCGCTTTTATTATTTCTACTTTAATTATGATATTTGGAGTGCTGGTAGGACCAGCTTATATCCCAATTTCACTCTTTCCCGTTGTAGGACCTCCAATTAATGTTTAGACTTAATTTGTTCCAATTGTAATCGACTATATGAGTCAGCGAGCAAAAAATCTGTTCTGAGCAATAATTGTTCCACGCTGGCTTCACAATGATGCCACGATTAAAGACACCTAAAGACTATACTATCCAAATATGGTCCTGCAATATAGCGGAGATCCTCTCACCGAAATGCACATTCCCCAATCCACCACAATTCAAGCTAACATCCTACAACTAGACACTTAAATGAATTAAATTAAACGTAAAGAACTATATAACACTCTTACCCAAGTACAACACACAGTGATGGGCCAAATTCAAGATTCGAATCTGTGGATCGACCTATGTATATAATATATGCATCGAATCCTGATTCAAATCCGAATGCCCATCAATGCAACAACAACATATAGAACTTATTCAAGAAACCAATTCATATCACCAAATATTCATATACCATAGGATGATAAATTACACATAATAAAATATTATACAACTATTCCCAAATGAAATCAATCAGAAACACAGCAACCCTTCACAGGCGTGTTTTTTTTCCTGAATGACAACGACCATACAGCCGACATTTCAATCAGTCGATTAGAGCTCGACCATACAGCTAACATTCCATTATCGACCATTACACTACATTCCAATATCGACGCCATAACAGCTGACATTCCAATTATCGGACCATACAGCTACATTTCCAATTAGTCGTAGCGCAAGTACAACAAAAAACAGATATCAATATGTATAGTATGGTATATATCACCATCTTACAATCTACATAATAAAATTGCATACTATATAGTACTATATATATATATAGTATTATAGGACTTTTTATATAATATTATTATATATAATATTGTATATTATATAGTAATTATATATATAATAATATATATATATATATATACTATATAGTAATTTATATATATATATATACTTACAGTCTGCAAGACGGATACTCAGAGTTCTCTGGATTATGCACATAGGAGTAGGCAAAGTTAAAGCGATTATTGAAATGATTGATAAATGAAATTGAATTGATTATTGAATTGATTAATATTCCGCATTCACTAATAGTTCGAGGAGCAGATTGAAAAGAAACATATTAGTTAAATATAAAGCATTACCTAAATGGGGAATTTATTCATGAGCGACATTGTTCTGAAATAAATGAATTGATTCGAATTACAAAATCGTTTCTTCTCTCAAAAAAAAAAAAATTACATATTACACTTAATCATTAAAATAACAATTTAATATAAAATAAGACATGAAGTGGGTTTCTGTGGGACGTTTTCGTCCTTTGAGCACATTGAGTACTATACGTTTTCAAGCAAAGCTAAGTTTTTTGTTGTTTAATAGTTATTTTAATATTTTATTATAACATATAATAAAATAATAATAATAATAATTCCTATCCATCAAAAGGCAATTAATTGACGCTAACTAATAGAATAAATGAGTAATAATTCGTAACAGCAAGTATAATATTAATAATAATAATAATACTACATAAATGTTAAATAATATAATGTAATAATAATAAAATAATATAATATTATGAATACTAATAATACAATAATAATAACTAAAATAATAATAATATAATAATAATATATTTTTACCTAGATCTATACCACCTTCTATTACACCACCATAGTTTTATACTATATATATATATATTATATATATAGTATATATATACTAATATATACTATATATATATATATATATATATTATATAATATATAACTATAATGATAATATTATACCTTATCACCAACACTATATATATCATTAACACCTGTTAACACCTATTAATCCTATATACGCCTGTTGCAAACTCAAACTAGGTCCCTTTTGTTTTCACCAAGGAATTTAATACACCAGCCACCTTCCTATCACACCATCACACTTTCGTTACCACTCAGCATTCATCCTTTTCGCCTTTTTCATCCAACATTACTATCCTAACAATGCATTTCAAACGCGGACTCTCCTTACTTCACTTACATTACCTTATATTAATCCTACATTTACTTCAAACCTCTCCTTTTACACACCCTGCAAATCCCTCTACCAATCCTTCTCAAACTTCTCAGATTCTGTCACACAAAAACCAAATCATCAGCATACAATAAGCAGGGCACCCTTCATTCTTCTCCATTCTGCATCAATTCCAATACCTTCTTATCACCCGTTACCTCTAACTCAGCGTTTCTCAACTTTTAACCTCGCGACCCCCCAAAGCAAAACGCATAAAGTTAATAACCTCGCGGCCCCCTAATTACCCGTATATATATATATAATATAAATATATATATATCCATATATTTATATATATAATTATGTATTATACTATATATAATATATATAATACTTATATATAATATATATGAAGAATATATTATTATATATATATATAGTTATATGTATTCAAAGATATTGTGTGCATAAACGCAGACAATATTTGTTACTATTTCAAATGGTCATAGTTGGGGTTGACACCCTTACCCTCTGAGATGGGTACTTCCAGGAGTGTTACGCTCGAGGACCACGATTGGCTAACGAGGAAACCCATCATTTTACCTCTGAAAGCTTAGTTCCCAACGAGGATGCGGAAGGCGTGTCTGGCACCTACCTCTCCGACGGGTCGCTCCCCCCAACACCTCGGTCAGGGGCAAACACTGGGGTTAATTTTAACCGGACATTATTAGATTATTCAAAGATATTTGTGCCATAAACGCAACAATTATTTGTATATTGCAAATGTCCTTAAGGTGGGTTTGAAACCCTTACCCATGAGACTGGTACTCCAGAGTGTTACCTCGAGACCACGATTTGCTAAAAGGAAACCCATCATTTTACCTCTGAAGAGCTTAGCTTCCCAAGAGGAGCGAAGGCGTGTCTGGGCCACCTAACCTCCGACGGGCCTCCCCGCCCACACCGGGTCAGGGGCACACTAGGTTAAATTTTAACCGGCATGTATTGATATTCAAAGATATTTGTGTGCAATAAACGTGTGTGTCAAAAAGGGTTCAACCCACTGTAGGACCATTTTGAAATATTACAAATAATTGTTGCGTTTATTGCACAAATATCTTGATATTCGGTAAATAACTGTCCGGTGTTAAACATGTAGCCCAATGTTGCCCCATGGACCACGAGGGTTGGTGGAGGCCCGTCGGAGGTTTAGTGTCCAAGACACGCCTTCTGCTCCTCTTGGTGAAGCTAAGCTTTCAGAGGTAAAATGATGCGGGTTTCCTCTTAGCCAATCGTGGTCTCGAGGTTAACACTCTTGTAGGTACCATCTCAAGGGTAAAGGGTTCAACCCACTTAGGACCATTTTGAAATATACAATAATTGTTGCGTTTATTGCACAAATATACTTTGAGATATCTAATAAATGTCCGGTTAAAAAATTACCCAATGTTGCCCCGACCCAAGTGGTTGGCGGGGAGGCCCGTCGGAGGTTAGATGTCCAAGACACGCCTTCGCCTCCTCTTGGGAAGCTAGCTTTCAGAGGTAAAATGTGGGGTTCCCTTTTAGCCAATCGTGCGTCTCGAAGTACAACTCTGGTAGTACCATTCTTCAAGGGTAAGGGTGTCAAACAATCCCACTTCTAGGACCATTTGAAATATACAAATATATTGTTGCGCCCCCATTTGATGCACAAATATCTTTGGATTTAATTCTAATAATTTTCCGGTTAAAAATTAGCCCAGGTTGCCCCTGACCCGAGTATTGGCGGGGAGGCCCGTCGGGAGGTTAAGGTGTCCGAAGGACACGGCCTTCGCGTTCCTCTTCTTGGGAAGCAGCTTTCAGAGGGTAAAAGATGGGTTTCTTTTAGCTCAATAGTGGTCTCGATAGGTACACTCTGGGATAGTACCTCTCAAGAGTAAGGTTCAAATCCACTTAGGACATTTTGAAATATATATATATATTATTAAGATATAGTTTATATACTATATATATATATATAATATATAATATTATGTATATATATATATAGGTATATATATATAATATATATTATATATATATATTATATAGGTATATATATATAATTCCTTTAATAAAAGCATGCTTAGTTGCAATATTAAGTAATTTATTTTTATTTTATTAAATATTAACTTTTTATAAGATAACAAGCTGTTGTAACATTTGATTTATAATTCATTAATAAAAGCTGTTTTTTCGTACATTAAATATTTTTTGTGACCCACCACGACCCACCGTATATCCGCTCGCGACCCCCGGTTGAGAAACGCTCTCTAATTCATTCATCACCCCATCCATAAAACAAATTAAATAGGCAGAGAGACATACATTATCCCTGCCTCACGTTACACTATTTTAAATAAACCATTCACTTCAAACCGCCATTTATTTATTGCACACTCGCTTTCTGTCTAACATATATGCTTTTGTTCCATTCAGGGAAGCCTACCACCCAACACGTATATCATTAACACCTGACACAGAGCTTACTATTAATCTTGTCATAAGCCTGTTGCTAGTCCATAAAACATAAATACAATTTTTTCTTCTCTTCCATTTTCAATCATTTGTTTCAATATAAAGATTTGATCTAAACATCCTCTTACCACTTCTAAATGCACCC
>JABUQX010075081.1:0-12500 GCA_015478945.1 Trachelipus rathkii | reverse complement strand
ATATATATATATATATTTATTATATATATATATATATATATATATATATATATATATATATATATATATATATATATATATATATATATATATATATATATATATATATATTGAGTATCTTTTTTTCCTAACAATGCGTTCATCTTCGTAACGAGGTCTAAAGACTCCCATGGGATAACAAAAAGGTTTAAATTCATTTTTAAAGTTTATATTACTTTCGATGTTAACAATAGCAGCCTATAAGTACACCTATCTAAAATCATAATCACTTAAAAATACCAGTGCAATAATACACTTTAAACACTACTACCAGTCAACCCTTTAACTGCGTTAACGGGGGAACAGGAGCACTTCCCCGCCAACGAACATCTTTAGGGAGAGAAGGCGCTGTGTAGCTGTCCCACCAGGATTTCAGCAACTGCCACTTTCCCGTACCGGAGCATTCAGTGTCCCTAGCCGAGACGCAAACTATTACACTGATATCACCTATCCGCTGCCCAAGTCCGCACTCCTGAACTAAGCTATCAATAAGTCAAGTTCTTCAAGTTAGGGTTCTTCGGGTCAAGGTTCTTCGCTAGCTCCACAATCCGGTCCCCACGATTGCGCCTACAACAATTATAATCAAATATTAAAATCAATCAATATAAATATTAGGTCAGAGTGTCTAAAGCTGACATCATGTAACTTGAGACTCGAGAACTGGCAGGTTACTTTAAAATTTCAAAAATTAATTCGTACATAGGAGGGGGAACTATGTATGAAATGATTTTTTTGAAACATTCCCAAAAAGTTGTGTTGGCATCAGGGATGGCACGGAAAAAAAAAAAATCAATTGATTTTTCAACTGATTTTTTTCACTTGAATTTTTGCTCCAAAGGCTTTTTTTTAGTTTTGCTTTTTATATAATTTTATTTTTTAGTTATTGGATATTTAAGTGATTTAATTCAATAATTAGATAATAAAAAAATTAAGAATAATTAATAATTCATAGCAAGGTTACTCTGTTATTCAAATTTCTCCACTATAAAAAATGTCAACAAAAAGAGCAATGTTTTCAAATACGTTAAATAACTTGTTCTTCGATGTAATATTTTTTTTTTAATTATTACAAAAGTAACACTCTTTAGTGTGCTGTCCTTTTTTTCATTGTGTCATTAGACTATAAGCCCTATTTAGATTGGACTTCAAGATAGTAGAGCCTATAGGTTAAATAAAAATAAATGACCTATAATCGAACTTAAAAAAAAAAAAGTTGTTTACAAAAATTATATTTTCGCGTGACGCACGCGCAATCTCATAAAAATCGCAAAAACTAGTCCCGCGCCAAAAATCCCCAATCCCTGCTACATATCATTAACGAGACGGAAGGAGGGCATTTACGAGGCTCGTCATGTGGAATGGGTTTTACTTGTCTTGTTGAACTTCGTAAATAGCGGGTGATGGGCCAGTTAGTTGTTTCGGCTGGTAGGAAGGCATATTGTCTTCTTGCAGGTTCGTGCTTGTCAAAAACTATATAACCAAAAAAGTAACATGACTGGTGAGGAAACTAGTGCCTCTTGGATTCAAGTAAATTACGTGTTATTAAACATATAAACATTTAATTTTAAAAAAAAAATGTTTTAAAAAATTATTTGAAGTTTTTTCTATTGATTTTCATATAATTTAAGTTTATATTTTCAATAAAAATATAATAACTTTTTGGCTTTCATTTCGTTCGAGTAGGGATGAAGAAACTGTCGAAATGTGTTTCTGATTACACTGTTTCACAAAAAAAAAAAAAAAAAAAAAAAAAAAAAAATATTTTTTCTAGGGTTAACATTTTTGGATTCTTATGCAAATTTGCCTCCTGAATTCAAATATCTGTAATTACTTTTCCCGTATCACTCATGGTTTCGAAGTCACAGCCAATTCTAATTTTTTTATAACTTTCATTTCCACGTTTTGTATTAATATAGGCAAAACATGTTAACTATTTTATGGTATTTGCCTTAAATTTTATTAATCAGAAAACATTTTTATCCATTATAAATCAAAAATAAAACTAGAATATAATAAACTAGTCTATATGAGGAAAATGAAACTTTATTTAAGATTAAAAATATGAAATCATGAACTGTTTTTTTTTCAAAAAATTTGAAGGGCTTATTTTTCTCTTACGTTCGATTTTGCAGTCTCGAATAATGTTCCACTGGTAGTCGGCAAGCATCGCAGGCATCCATTTCCCTTCATACCCTTTTTTCATGGTCATTATATCTTTATGTTCGTCAGAAACATCACTGCAGCTCTCAGGAAAATAATGCAGATGTGAATCTAGAAAATGCACTTTTAAAGACATATTGCATCCTAAATCACTATATGCATTTATCATTTCTCGAACCAGTTCTTCGTAATTACTAGCTCTTTTTCTTCTCAGAAAGTTTTGTGGTACCTTTTTGAAACAAGACCATGCTTTGCTTTCTTCTGGTGTCACGTATTGCTCAAAATCTGAGTCCTTCTGAAGTTCTCTAATTTCGGGACCCACAAACACGCCTTCCTTTATTTTTGCTACAGAAAGATTTGGGAACTTTTATGAAAGGTACATAAACGCTCTTCCAGATAAATCCATGGCCTTAATGAACTGTTTAATAAGGACTAACTTGATGTGGATAGGGGGCAGCAGAACATCTTTACTGGCTACCACTTTCTCATACACTATTTCTATTTCTCCAACTTTGCAATTACATTGTGTCCAAATCTTTCTTACATAAGGGGAATTTCTGTCAAGACTATCCCACTCACAAAAAACAAAACAAAACAAAAAAACATCTATATTTGGTGTAGCCTTGTTGCATACCCAATATCATGGCGACTATTTTCAAGTCACCACATATTTTCCACTTATGCTCAATATATTTGATTAGGTTCATTATTTTTTTCAAAATATCATATGACTCTATAGTCATACTTACATAAGCAATTGGAACAGAAGACATTATATTCCCATTGTGTAGGAGAACTCCTTTTTAGACTGTATTTTGAGGCATCTGCAAAAATCTGCACTCCTGTGGCTCGAATGGGAAGTTCAAAGAATATTAAGCCACGAACATCATTGCAGAATGTCATCACATTGTTATTTGTCAAATAGGAAAGAAAAATGCGCTCCTTATGTCTAAACAGTAATTTTCGTTAGGTTGCGATAGATTACATTCTTGAAATCTCTAAACTAATAGTTCTGTTTTTTGTTTACTTATGCCTAAATCCCGAACTAACTGGTTCAGATATGTTTGTGTTAAGAAATGTGGAGTCGAAGAGCTTTTTAACTGGTATGATGGATTATTATTTCAGGAGATGCCCATTCTTCACTTACACTTTCTCCACTAACTGTTTCGTTGTCTTCATTTGTTGGTCTTGTAGGTACTGGAAGAGTTCCAGAGTGTGGGATTGGTCTGATTACAGAAGGCAAATTGGGGTACACTATGTATCTCTTAGATTTTCGATTCGTAAAACCATGAACATTTGTCAAACAAAAGAAACAGCCGGTAATGTGGTCATTTTGTGCCCTCCATACTGCAAACAGAGTGACAGTTTACCTTATATATTTCCACCAGTTTTATCAAAAAAAACATAGCCAGTCGCACAACAAATATGTGGTGCCCAGTCTTTCTGCTGATCTCCAAGTTCTATTCCAAAATAATGTTTGAAGGCCTTCTTTACAATAGCCGAAATCTTCTTCTTAGGCCTAGCATACGTGAACTCTCCACAGAAATAGCAGAGTTGTTCAAGCTTATTTCTACAGGTCTGCGATTAAGGGTATTTTCCTAGAACGGATATATATATATTATATACTATATATATAATGATTATATATATATATATATATATAGAATACATTTTTATAAAAATATTTCAATAGAAATATATATAATGATATTATATATATATATATATATATATATATATTATAATAATATATATATTATTATTATATATATATAAATATAATACTATTCATATATTAAATTTAATATATTGAGTTGAATTGTGCATCCCTTTAATGGCTTACTTCATTTAAAAACAAACATTACTCACAGTTTCATCTTAACAAGAAGCAGATTTAATTCAAAAAAAATTACTGAACCCCAATTACGACATATTTATAACAACGTTATTTCGTTTATGTTTTCATTAAATTATTTTCTTACCTACGCTTCGAAAAATCATTCAGTTTCGAAAATCGGTAAGTACACTAATATTTACGGTGTTGACTTTAACAAAAAAACTTATTATAAGAAACGTAAAGACTTTATTAGTCCATAAAAGGAATTCTTTTTTTATTAAGACTATTTTGGACTATTTATTTCATACATCTCGTTCCACTTTAGCTGTATCTTCTCTTTGATTGTTCAAGGACATTAGTTGGGAGGATTGATGTTAGTAGTTTTGATGAGGTTATCGGAAAAAAAAACTACCTAGTAGTCGTCTAACTACGCTGATCTCAACTGTTACCTAAAAAAGAATAGAAAGTACACCTCAACACTAGAAAGAATGACCTTGGTAATACGTTCTGCCATTCTAAGGTTCCTCTTCCACTCTTAGAATCAATAATCATTCATTTAATTATAAAATTCCCAAAATTCTCCTTTCTAGGGTTCGAGGCTTGTCCTTCTTTTACTTGATGATTTGCAAGTCAGCTTTGGAAGTAGGGGTAGCGAGTGGTTACTTCGAGTGGTATTTAACTGTTGCCCCCTTATTGCCTAGACTTAGAAGATATTGGATTATTGGAAGAGCGGACACACGCACAGTCGTCTGAAATCTTGGGTGATATTAATAATTTAGGGGTGGCTTAAAGATGCTGAAATATTAGGTAATAACAGAAATAATGGTAGTGGATAAACTCTTGAGTATTGGATAAGATACAGAGAGATTAGGGGTGGTTAAAGGACTTGAGATATTGGGATAAGAGAACAGAAATTAGGAAGGTGATTTTATAAAGACGAAGTATTGGATAAGAGACAAGAGAGTAAGGGGTCGTGAGTTAGTATGGAGGTACGAATTAGAGGCACCGCAAACATTTGGCATAGCAATTGCAGAGTTGGAATTGGCAATATTGCTTACTGTTGCGACCTACATCTCGAATCTTTTCCACCTTATGTATTTGTTGTTGAGAGAATTATGAATTTGTATTTTTAATGCACGGTAATTTATTTTTTTATGTATCGTCTATATGATTTATTATTTACCATACCCCCCTTTTTATATATTACTTATCGTGCCGTGCGCACCGTAGGTGCCACATTGGTCGAGTGATATGTGATGACAGTCATCACATTACACGAGATGTGATTTGCATGCAATTCACAAACACACACATTCACACACACCACAACACCACACCACACACGACACACACACACACCACACACACACACACACACACACGTCCGATTCAAAATCGATGTCGTTTAAAGTGAGCTCAAAGTTTTTGTTATTTGAAGATTTTAATATAAAGATTTGAAATACTACATCATCTTACTCTCTCATCCGTCCCTCCGCACCGCACACACACACCACTTGTTTCCTGCGCGCGGCCCGTTTTCCGCCCCGCCACCGACACTTGGCCCCGCAACCTTCGCGCACCGTGTCCCGCATTTCCCCAGCCTCCGCCTGCAAATGCCCTCTTTGCCTTCCCGCCGCCACCGTCGGTTTGGTATACTCGTTTCGTCGTCTTTTCGTTTCGCATGTGTCATTGAAGGTTTTACTACTCCCTCCTACTCCCCCCACTCTCTTTTTCCCCTCCATTTTGTGGACATTTATTAAATTGGCACGCGCCGAATGGGATTGAATCCCTCGCTTTCGTGGGGGCTGCTTCACAACGGTGGTCACCAGGCAAGTTAAGGACTTATCTCGGCCGTGCTACAAGCGGCCTTTTCCCAGTCCTAATTTCAAAATATTTATGTTTAGTTTAAATACGAACATTTTATAGTTCCAAAATTTTTGGATTAATAATATTTATCTTAAAAGATTTCGACTTCAAACATTTCTCTTTAAAATATATGCTTTAAGAGTTTCAAGGGTGGATTAGTCTAATGAGGTTATTGCAGGTTAAAAAATCGAAGAAAAGGGGTAATTAAACCGGAACTGGAAAGGATTACACTTCTTCTGCCGATATTTTGACCGAGTAGATCACGCCAGGGGCTATGAAAGAAAGATGAACTCTTTACAAATTATACATTTAGTAAATTACTATATATATATATTATATTTTATATATACTATATATATATATATATATATATAATATATATTATATATATATAAGTATATATTAGTATATTATATATATATATATATATATAAACAGGTACGTGTTATTAATTATATTATTTTATGACATATACATATTATATGCATATTTTTACATATATATATATAGTATACTATATAATTATATATTAGGTAGAATTAGACTACGTTAACTGATATAGATTGATATATAAGACTGATATAATAATAGTAATCATTATAATTATTATATTATTATTATATTATTATTTCATTCATTGAATTATTAATTTCATTATTATTATTAGTGTTGATTTAACAAAGGTACGAAAGTGTTTTAAAATCTGTTCTTCTTCTTCATCTTTTTTTTTTTTTTTTTTTTTCTTCCTCACGCCAACATTCCACATCAGCGCAACAACAGCAGTTCAACAAATGCCAATCAAATTAAACAACAACACACCAACAACACAACAACAACCACAAACACACAACACAACACAACAACAACAACAACAAACAACAACAACGACAACAACCAGCAAAGACATGAAACACGAACATGAAAAGCGGACCATCACCCGAAAAAGCCCATGAAATGCGAATGTAACTTTTTGTTGAGCAACAAACCCTTCTGATAATGTTCCTCTTCTTTCTTCTTATTTATTATTATTTTTTTTATATCTATTAATCTTATTATTATTATTATTATATTATTGGATTATTAAATTCTATTATTGATACTAATTTATTACTTATTTATCTATTATTATCTCCAATCGTAAACAATTTTAAATTAATTAACACATTAATCCATTCGTTATTTATATATTTTTTCAGTTGAAATCTGTTTCAATCACCATGAGTAATCTGAAACACAACGATACGTGTAACTGTGGGTTAGTTTGGACTTTTTGAACGAGAGAGGAGACACCACACTTTATTCGTATGCGGAAAGAATGTATGGGACCTCTAGGACTAAATTCTGACTCGTGGGCCGAACGTATCGAGAGAAGTTTCAGTTTAGCCTTTCCCTGTCAGTCCAGAAGACGAACATCATCGCGGACGAGTTGAGCACTGCCTCTTCAGGAAAGAATTATATCTCGTGCGACCAAATTTCATCGTCACACGAATCCTTCCATACAGGCAGCGCACTCCGGAAATGGAGGGAAGTAGATCCTATTAGAGTCCTGTTGAGCCTCCCATATGAGATAATGTAGAAATGGTTCATGAGAATTTATGATGCCACTCTTTCTTATTGCTCACTACACATCCTTCCTGAGCATTCTTTTCAGGAGAGAGACATAGCCCTAGCTAAGATATCAAGTACCACTACTCCGAACACTTATTCAAACCGGAAGACGTAAGCGACCGCAGCGCTAGACGTTCAGAACACAGATACCCGAGAGAGTCTAGTGATCTTCTCTTTCTAGTGCCTTCTTTTCACAGATTGGATGGTCCACGCAGTTGTTCATATTCTGTTTAATGTGGATTCGAGCAGTCTCCTTTCATTAGCACACATGTGTACTTGCTACCTATTCTTTATCCGTTCCTGCAATCTATCTTACTGATTAGACAACATACCCAACCTCATGAAAAATTGGATACCACAAAAACTGCATCTGTCCCTAGTCCTGAAGAATACTCTCAATGTCGAGGAGTGTGGTGCATTCCACGAATATAGCGCGACGTGTTCTCACAGGCAACCCCGCACACGTATACAAACTGATGATATCACTGAAAGAAATATGATGGCTAGTAGAGAACGGCCCGTTCAGAGATCCGAAACAATCATCAACTTCTCTCAAATGAGCACATCTTCAACTGATCACAGCATGGGCACTGGGACATGAGCGAATCTTCTTCACTGAAACCTCTTCGCGGCACGTTCTTTGGCATAAATACACGAGTAACACACAAGCTTAGTTATCATCCACGCAACAATATGACCACACACACAACGACATGTTGAGTTGTATTAAGCCACATCCATCGTCCGCTATCACTCAACCACCATTGATATCTCATCCTCACGAAGACATTCCTCACAGGAATGAGCCCAGATAGATTCAAATTAAACTCTAACTCTCGAACTCAATTTAAGTCATTGAGTTTACGACACTCAAAACCTGCATCATGTTCCGTATTAATCATGAACGTCAGTCCATCTCTATAAACACACCCATACACATGTCCTTTCACCACCTTACTGTGTATTCTTCTCACCTCCTATTACTCCCTGAACGCCCTCCATACAACACCTGGATACGAGTCAGACTATCATATACTATATAATCGACTAATATATCTCTAGAAAGAAGAACAACCCGATCGTTAACAAGTTCTAACAACAACTGTACCTTCACACCATAGGACTGTTTTCTTAACACATCAAATCAGCTAACAAACATTCTCCTCTTAAGATCTATATGGAACTATGAACGACTATAGATACACCTCACAATATAGCTCTCAACCGTCTTATACATAAGTACTGGTCATAGTATTCATCAGAGCCCCGATAACCTGACATAACACTCTCCACCATGATGCCTCACATTGTTTATTCCTTGTCATCTTATCAACATCTCTTAGGGCATGATGTGGACGTTATGCTTCTTCTCGCTGTCAACGACTCATATCATCTTCTTAAACGCACGCGTGACCTCTGCATCACACTCAGTGACATCTCCGCGGTTGTCTTGACATGCTTTAATTACTCGTTTCTAAGGTAGGATTCGTAAGGCTGCACCGGTATTCCTCCTTGCAGCGTAAAAATACTTCCAACCTCCACTATGAACTACGCCATTCAACCATTATCGATTTGTCCTGCCTTCAGATCTCAGAACCACTTCCTCGCAATCTTCCTTCAGCGCGAGTGAAAACAAACGCATCAGCCGATGAATTCGAGACACCCTAGCCTAAAACTAAGTCTCACTCGTAATTGGTACACACCTTCGTAGCATTATCGTGATGGACACTCCTTGACAACAGTGGGGTTTCTTCTACTCCCATGTCACACTCATTGTAGGTCTCACGGCTGAGCGGCTCCTATATAAGGGCTCACAATGCCGCCTTTGACTAGTTTACCCTAAATGACAATAATCATATACATAAACTTCTGGCTAAGCTCATATGCTGCTCGCTTTGTTCTTACCCACGTTAATAATAAGGGTATCACACTATACGTGTCTTTGAGTATATAGTATACTTACGTCAGTACTTATACTATAGGCTACCTTAAAGATGAGCATCTCAATTTCACACTATAATACGTACCGCCAGCCAATCTTAAATCTTTCATGTATAATTCTTCACCCACGTAACATCTTATACATTTGGTTAACCGAACTTATCCTAAGTACTCACCACCATATTACAACCGTGTATCACTCGGAGGGTTTTGACTTGGGTTAAGCCGTTTACCATACCCTATAACGTCCAAGTAGGTGCGAAGTGTTCGTCATATTCACCTTCACTAACTTCTTCAGGGAGACACGGCTCTCTATCATCCCAGATAATTGCTCAGATCTATCTTGCCGCTATCAAACACTTCACGGATGTCCCGTGCTCTTTGGTTTCTTCCTTCTGATTTTCCTGAATTGCTTTGTCCTCGTACCACTGTGTGTTATGAAATAGCGTGAGCTCTACAATCTCTTGCGTAGATGCCCTTCCATCATGACACTTATAAGACATGTGATGACCTCCCTTGGCTCCACTGCTACTGCTCATCAGATGACCCTGCGTCTCGCACCTCCTCACACTCGAATCCTGCTTTCTTGTTGTTTGCCTCTAGATGTATGTTGGTGCCGTTTTTATGTACTTAATTCGTCGTAGTAAACCCCCCTTTCGTATCTAAAATTATTGTTGCTATTGTGACCTTGGTCAACGTGATTGTAATTTCGCGTGTGACTATTAGATGTACGAACTTTATACGATGTGCTTCCATATAACCTTCTGAACAAGTTATTATACTCCTATATGGATTTTCTTTTCTGTTTCCCTAGGTAAGATTGTGCGCAGTTTTCATTTTGGCAAACATGTTTAACTGCCTCGCTAACTATATCGATATCTCGAGAAAAACTCTCAATAAGTCGCTCCATTTTCTGGAATGTCATTGGTTACATTTTGCTAGCGCGAGATATTCCACTTAAGAGCTTTTCGATTATTTCTGATTTACACCCTATGTTGATAATTCTCTGTCGGACTTCATGGTCTATGTACTGGCACAGTACCACTTTCCAGTAAGACCCGTATCTTTCCAATAATTGCTCCTTAAACTTTCATATTCTTCAACTCTTCAACATCAAATTGTTGGAATTACACTGACCCGCTATTACTTGTAGGAAAAACCCTATAAAACAATAAACGCTCGCTTTTCCAAGGTGGATGTCGTTCGCTTCTGCCTGTTTTCAAACCATTAATAAGGTATTACTATCGATATCATTTTTCCTCTCCATTCGAAATGGAAGCTTCAACTTTGTAGGGTATTGCCCTTAGCGTAGGAATTGGCTGTGGGACTGCTCTGTGTGCTTTTGTGATGCTATCCTGCTCATGTTGACCGCTGTTTATCTTCAGCATTCAATAGCTTCATGTGTAACATTTCCTCTCTCTCTGCTCTCTTGTATCTTTCTTCGAGCCTCCAACATCTAACTTTCTCTGATTCATTTCCGGACTTTCTCAAAGCTTTGGACTTCTCTCTTTCTAGCTTACTCACTCTCTATCTATTCAGGGCTTTTCGTCTCATTGGTTATCTTCAAGCTTATTAATCTTTCTCCTTCGCTTATCTGCCGTTCAAGCTACGCTAACTTCACTCTCATCTATGCTAAAGTGCTAAACTTTTCTTTCTTCCAACGTTTCCAGCAGCAAATCTTTTATCCTCCAAATCAGCAGCTAGCCCTTATCTTTTAGTGCGGCCAGGGCGCAGTTCACTTAGACCGAAAAAACACCAGCGCGGGATTTGTGCATATGAATTAAACTTCTGGTCAAGTTGTAATTTTGACCGCTTCATATACGAGAAAGAATGCCATGATGTATGAGTAGAAGTGAGTATATTGACTAAACAAAGTATTAGTAAGAGAAATACCTGTCTCGTAAACAATCACTTTTTGAACAACACGAAACACGAATCACGGTTTTTCTACTCGAAATATTTTAAAATTGGGCTCACACTGATAGACAGCTTGGAAAACAGAACAAATCGTACTATAAGTATCCAGATATAGATACCCTTAGATATGAATATATATACTAGATAGATTATCAGATATATATGAATAGATAATATACTATGGATGATAGAGATATATAGAGAATAGTAATATGACTGAGATAGATGAGAAGTAGAGAGAGATACTATATATAGATATAGATGACGTAGTATACATAAGAACGTAGTCGTAAAAGTTTTTGCAAGATAATCTTGCAGGGAAGTAGTGTTCCTCGCAGAGTAACACAAACTAAGTGGGAAATCGATAATTTTCGAAATCACTACTTTGCTTCGCTCAACTTTGAAAAATTTTACATATCTGTAAATACTTATACTCTATATAGAGTATAAGAATATATGACTATTAAAGATAAGGAAATGTCACTCCATAATAGATAGATTATATATAGATATATATATAATATATATATATATATATAGGACTGCATATTTCCTCTTTATAATAAGACGCTTGTTTTTTATTAATATAAACATATTTTCTAATACTAATATATATATATAAATAAATTCAAAGTAAGCAAAAAATTATATGCGTGTAATAAATTATTCCAGTGTTCCTGTTTCCAAACAACTAATATTGTTGTATGAATTTTTCATATTATTTCAGACAATATTATAAAAGTAATATGATATATGTTCAACTTCAATAAAACAAATCGTACGATATTTATTTAATTGACAGTAAAAAAAAACAATTATACAAAAATATATCATATATCACCAATTGGGATATTTGTTGCGACACTTGAACACATATTCAAAATGGGGCCACAGGTGCTTAGCAAAATTACAAACGAATGATCCTGCACTCAAATATTCAACTCAGTAAAATAGCAAAATGAATTCACTACAAGCTGTTTCACTTGATAAAGAAAATACTGACTGAATGGGTTATAATATAAGTTCCCGAGACAGGAATACCAAATTTAATAATGTAATGCGAAATTTGGGTTGAGAAAGATAGATGGAATTAACTATGAGTCAAGACTTAACTCTTCGCACCAAACTGATA
>JABUQX010075080.1:0-15685 GCA_015478945.1 Trachelipus rathkii | reverse complement strand
ATAAAGATCATTGCTTAATTTCTTATTCCAAGTGAGCATTCAGAAATTTAATATAGATTTTAAAATTTATATTCATTATTAATTTTAATAATAACCAAATGGTTAAAAAAAAATTGGCACACATGGTTAAAAAACAAAAGGGTATTCTTAATTAAAAATGAAACAACGATAAAGAAAAAATGGTCCCAGTGAAAATATGGTTATGTACAAACCTTGAGTACACTCGCCGTTCTTTCCTAATATGTAACCAGCTCTACATTTGCAAGTATATCCTATAGGGTGTTTCAGCAAGCAAAGGTGAGCGCAAGGATTGCTACTACATTCGTTAGTTCCATTCGGCTGTAATAATTTTAATCAATAATAATGCTTTCGTCTTACTAAAGCATTTGTTACTCAAATATCAAATAGGTGTTAGTTGATAAAAAGAATATGCTGAAAATTTTTAAAAGTGCAATAATTTTCCTTACTATTTTAGTTGCTACATATTTAATACTATCAATTAATTGTTCAAATAATAAAAAAAAGTGATGCATGTATCTTTTTAATTCTGTGTTCTCACCTGCAAAACTGGATGAACGGCTTGTATGCTTAGAGGATGGGACACGTAATGAGAGACGACGCTTTCGTTTTTCCCAGTGAACTTATGAGCAGCAACAACACGATTCAACTGTCTATCAGTCCAATAAACATAGTCTTCAAATACAGTTAAAGAGTGAGGGTGAAGGAGATACAAATTTGATGCAACAACCTAGTAATACAGGGAAATATTTTTACTATTAAAAATCTATTGAGTTACAATCAGTCTCTTACTTTGTACCATTTGTAAAATGGTATAATATTTAGTATAAAAAAAAAGAAGCCATTGCGAAAATTACCTGTTGTCTTTCCGTGCCATCATAGTTGCAAAAATCTATATAATCCAATTTAGAATCGGCGAAGTAAATTCGTTTATTAGGAATATCTAAAGTAATTCCATTCGGCCAAAATATTTTTGTATTTATAATCACTGAACGATTTTCTCCATTCAATCCGACTCTTTCAATCCTTGGATTCTCTTTCCGGTATTATAACTATAGTTAGGTAGAAAGGCTTAAGCCATCAGGCTTAGTCATAATCTTATAAAGATCTTATAAATATCTTATTTAGCCTAGGTCTATTCATGTTACTTAGTAATAAACTTATATATATCATAATGATATACATATCATGTCCATTCAAATAATTAGCGAATTATATAATTATTCATTTCCATAAATTAGTGACGCTATACTAATATATGTTTGACGTAGATTATATAATTATTCATACTTTTTACTGCATATAGAGATTTAAGACTTCACAACAGTTTGAACAGGTTCTTAGTGAATTGAATCACGCAATTAAGTGCATACTAGTATTAACTTTATATATTTAAGAGTCACACAATTTGGGATATATAGACGTTAGATAAAATGTATAAGTAATTTAATCAGATGGTAGAATGATGTCGCTCTTGAGAAGAGTATTTCTGACCATATAAAATTCAGATACGGTATAATAAAAATTCATATAGTATTTTACATGTGATCTAGTTATGTTATATAATTAATATATATAGTGTGCTAAGCTTCATTATCTTGAATAACTTATATGAATACTACGGAAAAAGTAGTGGGATGATCAAGGTTAGGCATAGGTCGGCTGGAATAATAATATATTAACAAGGCTTTTATATATATTAAGTTCTATAAGATTAAATACCGCTGCAGCCCTAGTGGAAGTTCCGTTAGGATTTTGATTAAACTTTCTTTCTTCCATATAATTATCTTCTAATTTTCATTAGTCTCGGAATTGTTGTAAGAATATAATACTGATTATATTATATAGCCTTTAACTAAAAGAAAATGCGCTGTTGTCCTTGAAGATACTACTGACCAAAAAAAAATAACTCATTTTGTCAAAAAATGTTTATAAAAACTTCTGAAAAAATCATCCATTACTTTTCTTATTGCTTTGATGTATCATTAAATAAATCTTATGCTGAAAAGGTATATCTCCTCGACCTTTTCTTTTCATCTAACTCAAAGATGACTTTGGCAATCTTATTCCTCCTTTTTCTGCAATTATATATGACTATATTTGTTCCTGCAATCTATGAATGTAAGGAAGGTAAGTATCCAGGATGGGAACCTTCTATATGTTCAGGTGAAGTATGCCCCTGAACTGGCTTCAGTCATCGGTCAAGTCTGTGACCAAATACTAACATTTCTCCAGTATTGGGGCACACTTATATGCTCAATTGATTCCGAAGAAAGGTAGGCGTACTGAAACCTATAACTATTGACCTACTACTCTCATTTGAATCCGGTCTAGAATCTTTGAATCTATCCTAATTTTCATTTCCGTGACCATCTGGAGTCTCATGCCATTCTTTCCGATCATCAGAATTGCTTCTGTAATTGAAGTTCATTTGGTGATTCCCTTTGTCTAACCAATTTATTATTTTTTTGTCCTTTGAGCCTTATGCGGTGGAATTATTACTGAAATGCGACATGGCTCTTTTAGACCCATCCTAGAGCCCATTGCCGTTGGATTGTCCTATTTTGCTTTGAGCAGGTCAACTTTTACTTTGACCTCCCTCTTATTTATCAGGTGGAGATTGTGTACTTAGTGGGTGACTTGCTGTATCCTGCATAGAAGCTTGTGTAACTGTTCGGCATTTTTACCGAGGGTCCTGTGCGCTCTTGCTGTCTGCCCTTATCTTTAAAGCTGAGATCTTTAAGAAGTTTGGAAATTTACAATGGGTTGTTTGAGCCTATTTCCATCCGATGGGAATTATATTCCAGTTTCCGGTTCCACGGTAACCCTTTTAGATGGAAGATAAGTGGAAGGCAGATTTTTGAAAATGGAGCGCAGAATAGAAGCATTAAATCGAGTGTCGAGCATGAAAGGATGGGATCGCAAGTTTTTAGGACGATCTGGGAATAAGGTGCGTTAATGGAAATGTCAAAATCAGCTTTAAAAAACTTTTCCTTGATCATATCCATATCAACAGTCCTGTTTGTCTTCCCTACTGAACGAGCGTAAAATAATCCTTGGCATTCAAATATAAGACTGCATATTGTATTGGGAAAATACAGTATCACAACAGTATTGCTGGGATTGGCTGCAGAATTATCCTGCGAAGAAATTTCCTGAGTTCAGGCTGTGAGAATCTTCTATGCTATTTCTCACATTTACTCTCCAAACTATAACAAGGTTGCTCTCGTACCCTGTTTTGAGTACTGTTTACCAACCTTTCAGTGTCTTTCTGACCACATCTCTTGGAATAGGCGGTTGGACGCCAAAACCTGAAAAGACAATATGTTTCATTTTGGCGGTCTTTTACGTTTTTTTGCGAGATCGGTTAGATTATGTTATGAGCAAAATTTCAATCCAAATAAAAATTTGAAAGGCATACCATGGGCGGTTTGTCTTAAATAAAACCGGAAAGTTGGTTTTGTTGAGCTCTTTTGATAGAAAACTTGTTTTAAGTATTTAATCTGAACGATCTTATTTTGAAAGAAAAATAATAACGTAGGATTTATGGGTATTTCCGCTTTAGTATTGTGCGGATAATAGTAGAGCCTTCCGACTTATCCATGAGATTTAAATAAATTTCAAAATATAAATTCTCAAATGTTCTTTCTAAGATGTTGGGATGTTGAGCCCGTGTTCTTAAATGGTTTATTTTATGTCCCCATTTTAGTAAAAGTTTCGAAATCATTATAAACTAAGTAGAGCCTAAAAGCCCTAATTTTTCAAGTTTTTAGATAGCCCTAATATTCCTAAAAGTTTTTAATCGCAAAGTGAAAGAAACTGAAAAAAAAAAAATTAGATGACTATTTATAATAATAATAAGTTTTGATAAAGAAAAATAAAATTTGTTTTTAATGAAGAAGATTTTGTTTTGGTTAAATAGAGAATTGGTTTGAAAATTTAGTTTTGTAAACGATCCGACAATTACTAGTTATAGAAATGTCATTTTAAGAAACACTTCAAAAAAAAAGTCCAAAGTAGAACATTTGTTTAATGAAAGTTTGGAAAGAAATTTTGAAAGATTTGTCATAAATTATTTTAAATATTAATATTCATTGTAAAATCGAGAAATTCATTAGGCCGAAGTTTGTCATATTTTCAATTGGCAATGGTTCTAAACTGCGACAAAGCAGGGTATGTCCTGGTACGTTCCATATTGCGTTGTTCTAATGATCCAATGCGGCCACCCTAGTAGAGATTATCGTCCTCTTTGATTGCAAAAAAAAAACTTTCTAAACTAGTGAAGCATGTTTTTGGTTTCTGGTCGTGATTCCGGCTTGAAAACTTCTATAAAATGATTTGATTGAAAATATTAAATGTGTGAATTTCGTGAATCGTTTGATAAAATAAGGTCTTCTTCAGGTATATGAGAAGAGGGAGAGAGGAGAGCGAGATGAGAAGAGAGACGATGCGAGAGGAAATATCGAGGCGGGAGTGAGAGGATGAGACAACAGTACAGAGCGACGGGAGTGGGATGGGAACGACTGCGCGCGGAGCAGCAACAGGAGAGAGACGACGAGAGAGAGACGAGAGAGAGAGGAGGAGAGAGAGAGAGAGAGACGACGAGAGAGAGGAGAGAATCGGACTTCATAGCTTCGAAATACCATGGTTTTATGTTTGTTCAGGTTGTTTTCCACAGTTTTAATACGAGTTTTTAAATTTTCTAAAACCATTTGGGGAAGTGGTAGTATAACTATATATAATAGGCCCTATTAGGTGTTTATAAGGCTAGTACAGTATATTTATGTCTCGGTTATAGTATACTCATATACTACAGCCTATAAGCAGCTGTAATATATAAGTATATATATATGTGTACTATATATATATTATAATATATCATATACTAATATATATATTAATAATGATATAGTATAATATATATCTAGTAATATATATATATTGTTAATAGTATAGCCAGGTGTATAAAAAACATAACCTACTACTAACTATATATATATAGTTTGATTATTATATTTAAACATATATATAGTACACTATAGTAGTATATATATATAGGTATATATATATATATATCACTTAGTATCATTCATTGTGACGTCCTATATATATCATTATATTATATATTATAATTATAGTATTATATAGAGTATAGTGCCTTATAATGGGGCCGAAGGTCAGGATTCATTAATATACTATATTTCATGATATAGTATACTAATATATATATATATATATATATATATATATATAGTATATATATATATAGTTATAATATATATATAATATATATACTAATATAGTATATAATGTTATATAATGAATACTATATTTAAGAATATTTTAGTTAAATATTTGCTTCAAAATTACGGTAAATATTTTATTTATTTTCTGCAATTGTTTTTTATATGTCGTTGTCTGGCAGCTGGCAAAATAGCCCAATAGCTTCCCCTCGAGAATTGATTTAACACTATTGGGGCAGCCGCCACGAGATGCTATGCGATCCATACCCTGAAGATTCTGAGGCGGGAGACATAGATGTGTAGAAGCAATTCCGAGCTTGGTAATAAAAAGGCCACGAAAGTTGATGAGGCTGTATAGCAAAATATAGAAAAATCTGAAAGAACACGATTATTAATATAACATAGAAAAAGATTATAATCAGTATAAACTACGGTAATCAAGATACTATGTGACATTAGCTACCTTTCATTATCTTAGTCGTATTGATGTTTTATTTTTCAGTTTATCTCTACTTACTGCACCTCTTCAGAAACAGCGTGTCTGGCAAACACATATACAGGTTCATAATTTTTATTTCGGCAAGATTTAGGGGGTGTGGGCACGTTGCCCCTCTCCTTGCACCCCCCTGCCTACGCCAATATATTATATATATATACTACTCGTACATATATATATGTATGTATACCTTATAATAACGCAATAATAATGTTAACCACTAATACAACTTCAGTATTCAAGGTACACTATCCTTTTATTAATAAGACTCATTATCAGTGTAGTATATAGTAGTATACTTGAAAAATGTAGCTCTCGCCTTCAGATTATTTATTAGATAGTTAGTTGCCTCTTAAGTGTGAGAATCAGCGCCTAATTTCTAAAGTTTAAGTTCTCTTCAGATTTGTAGAGAAATTACAGAATGAGTATTGTATATATCTGGATGCACAGTTCTGTCAATAGAGTATACGATTCATACACAGCGAGATCTCTGCAGCGGGTATCAGACTATCGCATCTAACACTGGTAATGATCACCCGGTGGCGTTAAATATATCTTAGGAAAACCGCTCATATGGTATCCAGTACCAGAACACATTTGTGCTAGACTATATTAAAGAAAGAAGTACATTTCAGGATACTTAACTGTTTTAGAATGCACGTTTATGATTACACACAGCACGCAACACAGGCACACACACACAGGGCACGACCACACAGCGACCACACACGACACCACACACACACAGCACACCAACATTCAGCACACTACACAACCACACGGACACACACACACACACACACACACACGAGCAGCCTACAGCACACGGACACGACACACAATAATATATATTATTCTTAATAGTATGAGTAGTACGATAGTAGTATATATTATATATAGATATAGTAGTAATATATATATATATATTGACTGAGCTATATATATATCACTATAGAGGAGAGAGGGAGAGGAGAGCGACGAGAGAGAGAGAGGAGAGAGGGAGTGCATATGAAAGAGAAACAATTCGATGCAGGAGAGGAGAGAAGGAGAGACGAAGAGAGTGGACGAGGAGGAGATCTGAGACGAGAGACGGAAGACGCCGCACTGAGAGGAGAGAGAGTCTATGAGAGACGAGAGATCTGAATGTAGAGAGGAGCGAGGGCGCAGGAGAGAGAAAGTGATCGCCGGCAGCAAGAGAGGAGAGGAGAGAGAGACAGAGAGCATGAGAGAGATGAGAGACTCTGCCGAGCGGAGAGAGCACAGCCAACAAGAGCGACGACGAAACCAATGACGATCCGGGAGGCCTAACTCCATTGGCATCGAGGATAGATTCAAGGGTAGAGTACCCGAGTTTGTAATTTTATCTTTGTTATGCTAATGTTATATTTTATACAGTCAAAACTTGGGGTGAGGAAAACAAAAATATTCTGTAGAAAAATACATTATGGATCTCGGCCAAAGCCTAGGTACAAAGAATTTTTAAAAACAGACGAAACATAAAAATATGTAAAAAGATTAGGAGTAAGTTCTCTCTCTCTCTCTCTCTCTCTCTCTCTCTCTCTCTCTCTCCTCTCTCTCTCTCTCTCTCTGCGTCGCTCTGCTGCTCTCTCTTTCTCCTCTCTCTTTTATAACCAGATCACTATGGGATAATGATTTAATTAACGATTGTACAAAACGTAAACTTTTTCATTATGCTTTCTTGGTTGGCATTTAATAGAGAGAGAGAGAGAGAGAGAGAGAGAGAGAGAGAGAGAGAGAGAGAGAGAGGAGGGAGAGAGGGAGAGAGAGAGAGAGAGAGAAGAGAGAGAGAGCAGATTCCTTTCCAAAATTAAAAACCAAGTCTAAAGGGAAAAATCGTCTTTAAAATAATTATAGTTATTTTCTTTTAGTATCCGACACTACTCAATCATTTGCTTGAAAGAATGCTCAGCAAATTAAAGTAATAGCTTTTTTCCTTATTTTAAATAATGAATAATAAATTTAAGCATCATATGTCAGTAAGGGATTTTTTGTTACTAAAATATATATAGTTTTCACTCAAAATTTAATGGGGTTGAAAGAGTTTCCGTACAAGAAGTTGCTAGTCTTCTGTAAATTTAAAATTAAATGCTGACTCTTTTTAAAACTATAACTCACACGTACTACAATTTGACCATTTCGTAACCATAAAACTATAGTTAAGCTGTGGGTGGTAATGAATTTGCATTGAAAATATAAATGGAAACGAACCACAAATTGAAGTCGATTGCAAGCGTGTGGTCATTGTGAGTTATGGTGGTGCCTCTGAGCTATGTAAACCGCTTTCATATACTTTTCCATATGAATTTATGACTACTCACAGCTTGTGGTTCAGCTGTGGTCAAGTTGTGGTTCGTACGTATCAAGCCTAAAAGATTTTCTTGTGGGAGTAAAATATTGATGAAAAAGGATAAGGAAAATTCATATTTTCCTAATAACTGCAAATTCATTCTATCATTCTCCCAAAGCTACACGAAGTAGCCAGATGTTGCCGGATGCTGCCAGATGGAGCTGATAGCCATTTAAACTCGCACATTAAACTAAAGTCCAGCGCATCCCAACCTTTTTCCTTTCCTGGACCCCTTGATTAGGCTTATCATATATTAGTACCCCTACCCACCCATCCATTCATTGCCAAAATTTGTTTTTTTGTAGAATTAGTAAATGTTTTAGCTGTTAGCTAAACTTAATCAAAAAAAAACCTCAAAATTAATTTGACATTTTATGGTATATGTTATATGGCTTTATATTATTATATTTATTCCTTCAATTTTATCAATCAGTCTAAGATCAAAACAAAAAATAAAAAATGTCTAAACTGATTTTATGCATCATTTGACTTAACTTAAAATGGGAGAAAGTAATAATAGTTATAATTACATCATCCATGATGGTTACAAGTTAAGTCTTCAAACATGGCTTCTCTTAATAACATGATTAGGAGAGAGGACACATGCGGTAACTCCCACGCCGATGCATGAACTTTAATGTGTTGGTTGTCCATCCTTCATTTCTTCTCGTGTTTTCCGCCTATTACCCACATATCTAATTTCAGACGTACCCCGAACCAGTCTTCCGAGTACCCTCAAGGGTAATCGTACCCCCAGGTTGGGAATCGCTGAACTAAACTATAGGCTGAATAAACCTGGGAAACCCGGGCATTAGAACCCGGATGCATTTAAGCAATTTAAATACTTGAGTTACTCCCACTAAACATTATAATAATTAATTGAATTAATAATAATAATAACTCAATTTAATAATAATTAATCAATAATATAAATAATACATAATCAATAATTTAATAATAATAATGAATAATAATAATACTCAATAAAATTAATAATAAATAATAATAAATTTGATATTAATAAAAATAGGAATCATAATAATATAATCAACAATCAATAATAATAATCAATAAAATAAATAATACTAAAAAAAAAAATTATTGTAGTTTTAATAATAAGAATTTTAATAATAATAATACAATGAATAATAATAATATATAATAATAATTAAATTAGTTTTATTTCTCTTAATCGATAAAAATAGACTTGGTAAGCCTCTGGCCTTTAATCGCTGAATTATATATATATACTATATATATTATCATGATATATATATATGATACTATAATAACTAAACTATTCTAATTTCATATATAGCAAGAAGTTCATGTCAATCATAATATAGTCATATATATATATATATATATAATATTCCCATGATCTATCCTTTTTTTCATTTTGCAACCTGCAAATAGAAGTAATTCTTCAAATTCTAACCTTATTTAATAAAAAAATTTACTCTCTAAAATAACGGTAGATATCTAATTCAGGTAGAAGAAGAAGAAAAACGAACAAGAAGAAGAAAGTAGAAGAGCAAGACAGAAGAAGAAGCAGAAAAAAAAAATGGAACATAAGAAAATGAAGGAAAGCACCAAAGCACAAAAAAATAAACCAAAAAACAGATAAACAAAAACAAAAAAAAGATACACAAAAACACAAAAAAAAACCAACAGCTGCCCACCCGGCAAAATAAAAATCACCAAACGTCGCCAATACAAAAAAAAAACAACAAAAAAAAACATCAAAAACACAAAAAAAAGAAAATCGCCAAGGAAAAAAAACAAAAACCAATAAAAAATAGCATAAACTAAAACGAACATATAAACGAAAAAAAAACAATCAAAACACAAATATGTACAAAGAGTCATCTACGAAAAAAAAAACAAAAAAAGCGAAAAAGGCGGCCTCAGGGTTCAAAAAAGGAACAGAAAAAGAGGAAAAGGGAAAAAAAGCGCCCGAATACAAAAATTCCAGAAACTCTTTAAAAAGATATTACAATTTAATTTAAATTTTCTATAATATCTTCTACTCGCAAGTTCAAATTGCCTTAATTACAAACCCATCATTTGGTCGCCAACCCTCATATATATAGTATATATACATATGATATATATAATAATATTATATATATATATATATATATCATAAGATATATATATACTAATATACTATATTATTATATATATTATATATATATATATATATCATATAGATAACTGATATATATATATATATACTATAATTATCATATGTGATATGTATATATATATATATATATTCATATATATATATAATATATATACCTATAATAACTATATATATATATTATATAATATAATATATATTATATATATAATAATATTAGATATATCATAACAACCTCACTAGTTTGAATTATTATCTTCTAATTTGAAGACGGCATCAAAAGTAATATCTAATTAGGTAAATGGTAAGAGAAATGAAACGATGTGAAAATTTTAGAAATTAGAAAAGATTATTGATTTCCGCCACTCTTCATGCTCACCATATATTTGTTTTAAAAGCAATTATAATCATACCAATTGAAAACACAATAGATGCGAATACAAGTTTAAAAGACTGGCAAAAGGAGCAGGAGAGAGGAGCAAGAACCCAAAATGAACAGAGGAATATTAAAAGAAGAGAATACAATATAAAAACAAATGATTGAAATTATGAGAGAGAGAGAAGAGAGAAGTGAAAATTAAAGGTAGCGGCAAAGAAAGAAAGAAAAGAATGAAAAATTGGAAATTACGTTAAATAATCAGGTAAATATAATTTATCATCTTATCAATCTTTACGACCTCTAAAAGACCTCTAAAAGATTGAGACCTCTAAAAGATTGTCAGAGTCTTTTAAATCATCCTTCAAAATAAAGGAAATACAAAAATACTATGAAAATTTCCAAATATCTCAAATGAAAAAATAACTTATTTATTTTATTAAATTACAAAACTTCCTAATAAAAAAGGTTTCTTGCAATAAAAGGCTAGAAGATATGATACAATGTTTATATTAAAAATTACCAACAATCCCTCAAATACAACAACTCTTCAGCGTATATTGATAGTTGTAAATCGTTAAGAGAAGTGATAAATAATATATATCCCATTTTCAAACATATCTTCATTTCAGTGTAGCGAAAGGCACAATATCTAAACGTCGAAGCCAATATAAGAAATATGAAAATCTCTAGTTGTGAATCCGAATAAATTTATATAAATCTATTCTATCTTAATGACAGAGATGGATTCGATCGTAAGAACGTATTAATAGTAAAGTATTAAAGATGTAAAAATGTGGAAGAACTCCATTCGAGATGCGAAGTATGAAGGTCGAGTTTTTATCAATAATAAAAAATTGATTCTGAAAAGTCCATTGTGCGCAGATCACGCCTCTCTCATTTCCCCATCTCTATTCATCCGTTCATTTTAAGGATATGGGGGAAAGGAGAGGGACTGGGAAAATAAACGGAAGGAAAAATGTACAACAAAAAGAAGTAAGAAGAAAAAGAGGACTAAAGCGTACGAACAGAAAATAGTAAGGATTCTTCATAAGGCTATATGTAGAAAAGAAGAGAGAGAAAAAAATTGTTTCTAAAAAGTTAGCGAAACTAGACAGACCACTAGCCTTTATATATCGTCCCATAATATAACAAAAGCACTTAAGATGGATCTTTGGCCAACGGAGCCATCATTCAGATTTGATCTCCTTCCAAGGAGTTTTTTGAGGGCGAAACTGAAACCAACGGTGAAACTGGCTCACAAAAGGGAAAGAAGACAATACATCAAAGAGAAACTCATTTCCAATAATAACAGTACTATTTGGAATGAATATGCACTGAGAATAATAATATAGATAATAACTAATAATAAACTAAATAAAGAATGAAATAAATAATAATAATAATGAATAATAATACAAATATGTATTAGTGTCTGTTTACAATTAAACGGAAGACGGCATTACAATCAAGATAATAAATAATAGACAGTGGCAGGGAATAATAAGAAAGAATAGAAGTTAGATTTTACAAGAAGTTTCTTTTGGAAGAGTAATATGTATCAGGCAAGATAATTAATACTAAAGATACATTGACATCCAAATATCTTAATGTGTAAAGATTTAATTATTGAGTAATTAAAAATTTAAGATAAAATTTTTTTTTATGAGGATTCTAGCAAAAATAAAAACAAATAAAAATAAAAATGGTATTAAGAAATAAATAAGTTTTATAAGAATGAAAAAACATATACAGAAATATAATATTTTTGTAAAAAAATAAAAGGAGAAATAATGATTAATTAACTATTTTAATAAATATAGCTTAAATACTTAACAGTAAAAAATAGAATAGATATAAAAGATAAAGATATACTAACTTTTTTGACTAAAGAGAAAGAACAGAACAATAAGAAGAAACAAGAAATAAAGAAAATAGAAGAAAAAGAAAAAGAAATGACAAGAAAAAAGAGAAAAGAAAGATAAGAAGTAAAGAGATAAATGTAATAGTAATATCTAAGTACATGATCAAGTTTATTTTATCAATTTATTCTTTTTATTTATTTATATACGTATATAAGAATATAAGTATACATAATATGTAATAAGTATATAAATAATATAGTATATATACACAATAATAATACTATAATAAAAGATAATACATATATATAGATATAATATATATAAAAATAATAATATTATATATCATATAAATAATAAGATTTATATATAATTTATAAAAAGAAGAAGAGGAAGAGAGTTGTTCAAGTAATGTAAATTATATAAAAAGCTAAGTTTAAATGAGAAAGATGAGTTAAAGCTAATATATTAAAAGTATATATAAATACATACGTACATAAGTATAATAAGAATAAGATAAGATAAAAGTAATATATAATATATATTACATAAATATTCTTCTATATCAAGAAAAATAAAATTTAAAATAAAAGATAAATATATATATCTACATACATTTATATATATATATATATATATTAAATTAAAGAATATAAACTAATATATATTTATTACTATATAATATATTATATATATAAAGTATCTTAACTTAATAAGTATATAAAGTAAAATGATATAAAGTATAAGTATAATAAGAAGTAGTAATAGAAGATAAATACTAGTAAAAGAATAGAATAGTATATAGTAAAGTAAAGTACAATAGTTAAGAAGTAATGACTAAGAGCAAGAAGAAGATATGAAAGAAAGAAGAAGTAAGAAAGTAATAAGAAGAGAATGAAGTATAATACAATGAAGAAGAAGTAAAGAAGAGAAGTGACCTAAACTTTACTCATAAGTAACGCCACTAGCAACAACGGTACTGATACCTTACGAAGTAAATGTAAGCAAGAAACTGGTAGTGGCACTAAGCTGCTTCCAAAACTGGGCGGAAATGCGCCTGTATGAGGACATATGATAAAAGCGGAGGTTGGAACGATGGAGAAGGATATCAATATACCAAAAATGTCCGGAACGTCTGTAGATTTACCTTATACTTTGATTCCCACTACTAAATGAATCTTAAGATTAATGTATAATAAGAAGTATATATTCTAAAGTGACGTGCGCTTGACCTACTAGTGAGCGCAATAACGCCATATCTATAGTAGCGTTCCGTCACCGGATATATATCCTTGCAGACATCATATAATATTCTAGATACGTAAGCCCAAGCGTGAGCCGTCATACCTATCATCTACTCCGTAGTTCAAACTGTCTTTAATATCCAGTTAATTATTTACATAATAGAGCCATATTTTCATGAATCTATCACATAGATGTCTAGAGAGATAAAACGGTAGGTGATAAAGCCTAACAGAACTCAAAAGCAACAATATAATGCGTATAACCTACTCCTGAAAGTTGAGTATATATTAGATAAATAAACAAAAGTTAAATTACAATAAGCGATAAGATGACAAAACGATCAGATCCGTGTGAAAAACCCATAGCAAAGCGCTTTAGCAAGTGATGCTCCATCTATAAATGACTCAAACAGAACCATCAAGAGCGTCTTTCACTAACGAGAACGATAAGGTGAAATGCGACATTATTTTATCTATTACACAGTATATTTAGCAAATAGTTATTATGCTATACGGTCAGATTCTGAGGCCCAGAATCATTCTTCAGTCTCAGAACCTAAGAGACAATACTCTCCATAGCTCAAGCCTTCACTACACTTCTTCTCTCCTCAATAACGTCTACCGACTCTTTATATTACTGCCCACTATCGACTCTACTGCATAATTCTTACTCTTCCAGTCTCTGCTCAGTGGCATTATTCTCGTCAACTCGTCTTTTTCCAACAGCCCAAGAACTCACTGAAAATCTACATTAGGCGAGTGACTAAGAGTGTACATATCTATATGGCGAATATAGCGAAGATGCAGATGTTGTGTTCATCCAACATCACATAAATCCGACTTCTTACTATCTCTTACAAAATACAGTACTTTCCCTTGACCGATTCTGATTCACCTCTATACCACTTCACTCTCATTCTGCTGCTACACTTGATTCTGACTTCATGTGACTCTCGATTCTCGTCGCAACAGGGTACTGCGCGATCACTATACTCCTCTATCTAACATCTGGCGTCTTCCTATTCCGACAGAACACATTGCTCTATACACCTGCCTCCTTCTGCAATGTCATATCTCATTACTACCCTCTCCTATACGTTCTATTGGCTCCTCACTCGTAGTAGACTACCTGATCCGTCCATTCTTTGAGCTTATCGGCTCTTTTCGGGATGTTACACCGAAAACAGATTGATTAGAGAGCAGTTGTATCTAGTGCACGTCTACACGAGAACCCATCTCTCTCATGTACACCACTCTGCTCTATAGACATAAAACTTTATGTGCTCTAATCATTCTCTGTCTAATTAACCCTAATTTATCATCACACGAGATATACTAGTATATGGTAGAAATATATGCTCATATAGAGTTAGATAATAAGCCCTTTAGTCAGATATAAAAATAGTCTCTTCATATACGGAGAGTCTGTCAGCTGTCAGAAATATACAATATATAAATACTTCTTAATTAAATCAAGGCTCTCCTTCTCCTCAGACCTTCTCAACATGATAATATAGTTTCACACACAGACATGAATCTATCATGATACACTATAGGATCAGTTTATTTCGTATATGAATTATCATGGTGATACTCCAGTGGTAGTCCAAATTGAAAACAATGAATAATATATATTGTTACCATATAAATATCAATCCCTATTGAAAGTCATCTACTAAATTATTGTGTCTAGACCGACTATTATATCTTCCTACACCAAATTATGACTGATACCAGTAATTCTAATGTTGTATAACATGTAATCATTCCATCAGATAATATTATTCATAGTATATATTGAATAAGGAATAATAGAGTAAAAATTATAATTATTTAATATATATATAACAAAATACAAAAAAGTTGTCAAGGTAATGATTCAAGAATTGAAAGACATATATAGGACGACATATACCTCTCCTTCTCTTCTTC
>JABUQX010075079.1:0-22812 GCA_015478945.1 Trachelipus rathkii | reverse complement strand
GGAAGAATTAGGTTTGAAGTGTACACAGACGCTTCATTGGGAAATGTCGACAAAGAGAAGTCACAAATAGGTTATATAATTAGTTTGGTACATGAAAATAAGAAAAAGTGTCCGATTTTTTGGAAGTCGTGAGTTGCCAAGAGGGTTGCAAGATCAACAATAGAAGCAAAGACGTTAGCATTGGCTGAAGGGGCTGAAGCAACTAATTATTTGAAAAACTTATGGAAAGAAAATTACAGTGGAAAAAAATATTCTAGGGTAAATAGAACCCTGAAAAGAGGAATCTATCCACTTTAACGAAAAAGATTGATGTTTATTTTTCTGGACGTGAGTTGTGTTGTTAATTAGTTAACATTCACGGTGGTTCGGTGGTTGGGTTATTTTTTTCTGGATAGATCATCCTGGGAATGTTTTGTTAGCTGCTTTTGATTAAGAGATGTGAAGATTTTGAATTTTTAAAAGAGCTCTGTTCAATGGCTTTAATATTTGGGGGGGGGGGGGGGTATGTCTATTTTTCGTATGTAAGTTGGTGAAGTTTGGTCCAGATCGGCTTTTTGTAGTTGTAATGTTCTCTCTCCCTAAGTGGGGGTAGTTTTATTTTGTTGAACGTTTAGATCATTTTATGATGATGGGGAGGTGGTCGGAGTTTAGATCTGTTTTTATGTTGACCAGTGGAGTTTGGTGAGCAGAGTGTTATGTCTGGGTTGATTTGGTGGAATTCTAGCGTGGCTGTTTGTGAGTGTTAAGAATGCTATCAATTTTCGGAGCTTAGATTATGATGCGTGTTCCTCTATGGTCTGCCCCATTCTCTAGGCCGTTGTACCATGTAGGCGGTTGAGATTGACACGTCAACCTTCCATTATGAGATATTGGGAGGTGGGTGTTGTCGGTGAGCGTTTGGTTGTGTCAGTTTCTAGGGCAGTGCGATGAGGGTGAAGGTGGGGACATGGTATAGATTTATTACGGTTGTGCTGGCTTTTTAATAATTTTTGTGAAAATTGTAATTCTTAAGTAAAATGTTGCCAAGTTACTCATTCAAAAATTAATCAGTAATTGTAGTGTTTGTACTATGGTAGTGACGTTTGTGAATAAGAGTTAAGTTGGTTGTGATTCTGGGGGAAGTGGGCATCGTGAAAATGGCATCGTAATCGTAGAATTTTCAGTGCTGGATAAAGTTTTTCTTGTTGGGTAGGCGGCGCCTTCTTTGGTATCAGGAGCTAGGGGTAATCATGATTAGTTGGTGTTGTTTTAAGGGAAGGCTTCTATTTCTGTTGTTTTTTGTTTAGTGGAGTCTGTTTGTGTTGAATTGTAACGTTTATGTTGTGGGTGTTATTGTGGGTGGGGTGCAGACTTGGCCAAACTCCAATTGTTTTGAGAAGGGCGCGAGCGGTGGGGTGAAAGGTGAGCAGAATGTTTGTGTATTCACTACCTCACACATTTATTGAACGTCATGGAAGTTATCTTAATTACTGATTTTAATTGGCATATTGTGCACACGAAAATTCCAGGGTCGCAGGATTTGTTTCTGTGTCCCCCGTGCCTTTTAGAAGGAAGGCTAAGGCATATGCCGGGGAAGCAGATGCCTCAAAGTAAGGAAAAAGAGAGAAATAAAGTATTGCTGGGTAAAGGCAAGTTCCTGAGATGATCTTACGGGGAATCCTCTGCGTTGGCGGGGAGTTCACACGGCAACTGGTGGAGCGGATTGCAGCAATCTGTTGTGGGTTGGTCGGTAGGATTTTTTGGCTTATGGGGAGTGGTGGAATTAGGAAAAATCGCATTTGGAAAACTCAATATTTCGTATAAATAGTACTTAATATATATATATATACTATATAAAGATATATATATATATTACATAATATGTATATATATATATATATTATATATATTCAAGACTCAGTATTTAACTAACCTTAGACAAACAAGGCAACAGAATTCTAGACTCGATGTTTTTTGGAAGCAACAAATCAAGAATGTTTGATAATTTGCTGGCCAATTTTGATTCTTTTTGTCCATCTTCGTTGTCTTCTTTGCTCATCAGTTGACAAATTATCATCAGGACGATCCCAGTAGCCGATCCTGTCTAAAAGGGTTTCTACATAACTATTTTTGGTTAACGGAAAGTAGCGAGGTAACTGGATTTCTTCACGCCTGATGTACTCCTTAAAACGGTAAAAATAATAGATTGAAAATTTTATTATAATATATGTTTAAATAATTATAAATATGTTAACCATTCTTAACAAAATAATTTTATGAGGTAAAGTGAAAAATATGCAGAAGTAAGCATTATATGAGAGAGTTGAGAACAAATGCTACTCGAATCTTAGGATTCAAATGTCTGGTTAATGCATGAAAGAAAAGTCAAAAGAATAGGGAAAAAGGATCGATATTAGAAGTAAAACTAGCAAAGAAAAGAAAAAGGGAATGATAGTAGTAGGTAGGAAGATTATAGATCTATGGATAAGAACTTGAAGGAAGAGGGAAAGTGAAGGTTAGACCAAAACTCTAGTTCAATTTAAGGAGAAAACAAGAGAAATAGATAAGAAAATTTTACAAAATATTTAGGTCCTACTATTTCCATGATCGAAAATATATTTCATATTTTTTTTTATTGCCATCACAACAACTATTCTTAGCACACTTGCCATATCTCAAATTAGAATGCTAAAAATTCATAAATATCCTACGCAATTAAATTTTTCAAAAGTTTTTAAAATTAAAGATATATAATAAATCAATGGAATATACCCTTAACAATGCAGTAGAGGCAGCAATTTGTAAGTTATCTAAACCCTGAAATTCGTCTTTGAGAGAATTTTCCAAAATTGAGAGTAAAGATGGAAAGACTTCATTTAAATAAATAAGGGAGAACTTGTCTTCATATGGGCATGAACTGATAATTTCCCGGTCTATGACCAGGTAGCTTGAGTAGTTAAGACCTTTTACTGACAAACACGTCTCTGTGAAAATATATAGCAGGCGGAAAACCAAAAAAAATAGAAAAAGTAACAGAGTTTAGATTTTTTATAAAACTCCATCCCTTCAAACCAAGTCTCTGCCACCCCACTCGCTTAGGATATACAACGGTACATTACAATATAAATAGTATATACCCCTACCCTACCTATACCTACTACCCTATATATCACTAGTATAGTAACTATATAGTCATACTCTATACTATATATACCCGTATATATATATACTCGTAATACTATATATATATATACTAATACTATATATTACAGTTTACGCCCCGCTCTATATATATACTACATGATTACTATTATATGTACGTGTCTATATAAGACGCTACATCACTAGTATCAGCTATACATGTTACTATAGTACTAATACGTATAATAGTACTACTAACCTGCTACTCACTATTTTAGCCTAGTATATCCATCTCTCACTCACCCTACCACCTACGCTAGTACTAGCCCTACGCATCACCTCACAATACCATATATTTATACTCAGCCTAGTATATCGTCACAGTATACCTCTATCACTGTACCCCTATATCTATATCTAATACTTAACCTACTCACCATATTTATACTATTACTACCGTAAGACCCCCCATATTATAGGTTTGTAGACTTATATATCACGTCACTCCTATACCATATACTCACACCTCATATACTCATCAATCAATAATAATATATATAATATATATATATATATATATAGATCATTATAATATATATATATATATATTATACTATACTATAGCATAATATAATATATATATATAATTATACTATATATATAATCATATATATATAATATAGTATATATATATATATATATATTATATATATATAATATATATATAACTAAATTTATTATATTAAATTAATATATATATATAAGTATATATTATATATATATATAATATATATATAATATATTATATATAATAATATAGTTATAGTATATAATATATAATCTATATATATTATATATATATATATTATTATATATATATATATATATAATATTATATTTATAGTGGTCTGCAATGAAATCATAGGCTTTAACGGAAAAATTCCAGTTCCTAGTCAAAGTTAGGCATGTTCGATATCAGAGCCGTTTGAAATGTGGTAAATATAGGTAAGTGGGTAGTATGAAGAATTATATGTTTTCAGAAATTATCAATAGAACAGTTCATCTCCCAGACATTCATAGGGAAAAAAGAAGAGAATATATGCTTTATTTTGGAATTTAGCTGGAGTAAGAATTTAGGATAATCAGTTGAGTCTAGATAAATATGAGACAGATAAATGCATTCGAAAATCGAAAGACAGCCGAAGCCATAGGGTAAAAAATATCTAAAAATTTGAAATAAGAGAAATTCGTAACACAAGAACAAACGAGGTCATTGTGAACATCTGTTTTTGGAAGAAAATTGAAGCCAAAGACATAAAGAGGAAACAGTAGAGTTTACTGCAGTGGTGCTTAAATACATACCGTATGTCTTATATAAGATCAAGAGAAAGAGAGGCGGCGTTCGGCAAAGTTAACTACAATATGGACCGCAAACGTTACATAAATAACTGAAGAAAGAAGAATATACACCTAAGCAACGGGTTTTAAAGCAGCACCAACGTCACCATTAGAGGTGGCCATCTTCCAGCCAATAATGGAGGGGGGGGGGAGTAAATGATTAACAATCTTTGAAAGCCACCTCAACCCCTTTCCCGCCTCCAAGACAACATTATTTGCAGCAATTAATAAAATTTGTTAAGAGAGGGTGTAAAGCTAAAAGGTATATACCTATGAAATGTAAAGGAAGAGGAGGCGAGGTGCCTACAAGGAATACCTGTAAGCACTCCTAGTGAAAGGTCAAACATACGAGTACCTTAATATACTCTTGTGTTAGTAAAGCGAAAAATGAATTATGAAATCCAACAATTTTTTCTAGCAACTAAACAGATAACGGATTTTTTTAATGCCTTTAGTAAAAAAAATATAGACTTTGATAACTCAAGCGCTTTTTAAGTAAATACTAAATATTAGATAAGTTTTACAAGTGTAATAAATTATTTTACAATAATAGTAATAACTTTAAAAGAATCTTCTCTTTACCTTTTTCCTTTAATAAAGACGTCGATGATGCCAAAATAGGGGAGAAAACTGTCAGATCATCAAACAAATGCATTCTTCTAACCAATAACTGCAGAGTAAAAAGAGCGATTTGGCGACTCTCTTCTTGTTCTTTGTTATTCACAGCAATCTTCAATAAAGGATCTATGAAGCAAAGAAGATTACCAACGAAGTCGTCCCTAAATATAAAGGAAAATAAGAAAGTAAGTACTCTGTTACGAAAAGAAAATAAGTTATGATGAAAATGCAACCAATTAAAAGTTTAATTGGACTGTCCTACATGTTATTTACATGATTAATTTTATAAATACTAAAAAAATACAGGAACAATAAAGTATTAGACAACAGTTCTCTTAATATAATCTTACTTGAAATATTTAATGTCTGGCTGCAATTTTGAAGCAAGAATTTCCATAGTTCTGCACCTGATCATGTTCGACTTTGTGTTCAGTAATTTAGAAACCACTTCAACTAGCAGCTCAGGTGGCAACATCGAATTAACCGCGTCAACCAAATCGGCGAGTTTTCGTTCCATTGCAGCCCAATAGCGCTCTACATGAATAGCAAGAAAACTTAAATATTCCAAAGTATGATTTTATTAATGTTTCCAACTACATAACGCCATTTATTTACTAAAGGTCTCGTAAAACAGCGCGTGGTTCAGCAAAATAATATACCAGTATATGTTGGTTTGACCACCATTTCCCTAGAATAATCACCAATCAGACATTTGGTGCCAATATTTAAAAAAATAAATATCTTAGAATTCGTATCAGAATACACCATGCTTTGAGAAAATAAATACTAAAAGTAATCTGAAAAATTTTGTTCAAATATACGACCGTAACTTTAAATAATAACTTATTCTGCGGTTCTCTACACACTACGTGGCTTTAGTTTTGCAAAAATATTATAATTGTAAAGTACCAAAAACTTAAAATTAAGATTGGTAAATATTCCCTGTAAATACTCGCTATTTAGCAATAATGTATGTTCTTCCACGAATACATGCATTTATGAAAATATACATTATACAGGATTTCCATATTTAAAAGATTAGAACCAATTGTTAGACTAACTTTTCCTGTGTTTAGTCATAAGACATATTGGGTAAGTAATAATTGTGCAAATCAAGATAGAGAATAAAATCGAGATGAATTTAGGAGTATAAAGACCAGTTATTTAATCTATTATTTAGTACTACTGCATAAAACTAAACAGATTTTACTTTTCCATTAGGTGCCTTTTTATTTAAATAAAAATTTTGGTAATTGAAAACTTCCCAAAAATTTTCCAACAAAATCTCCAAAGTTATTCACTAAAAATGTAAGCATGAAATACCTTTATATATCAAAAAAAAAAATAATCATACAAATTTCAAAATCATATGGACTTCATAAACTGGAGCCTTAATATCGATTAACTTTGGGTAAACTAAATTTTTATACGCAGACCAAGGATGCAGTAGAAAATCAATAAAATTTTGGGTATAATTATCTGTGCAAGAAAAAAGACCTATTTGAAACGCTATAAAGAAAGCTCACAAATTTAATATGCCCGTAAATTTATAAATATTCTCTAAACTGTTTTACAAACCATTTGTTAATAAAGTCCATTTAAGGAATCAATGGACCACTTAACACTATAACCCGGAAACCTAAAAGTGCGAAAATGCTATAATGGGCAAAACAATTTAAATAATTTTTCTTCCCTCATTATTTACGAAAGAAAATGTAGATAATGTTCCTAACATGAAAGACGTACGGGATTTCTGCAGATAGTATATTAATACATTTATAAAATTTTTAGAAAGAGATAATTGTTTTGAAATCAGCATTAATAATTAATCACGGAAATCGATATTTTGGCTGATGCACTTAAAATAAATTTGAAAGATATATAGTAGAAACCTCATGACGTATTGCTTCAAATTAAGACCTTTACAAGAAGTGGTTTGGAAATCAGAAGTCCTAATTGGTAAGAATGAGAACCTCCTTTTTTCAAAACGGAAAGTCAGAAAGCTTTCGTTAAACTGGTATCAGAACCAATTAGAACATCGATGATAGTTTGGCAAAATTTTGAATCTATAACCGTATCTAATAGATTAGATGCACATCTTGAAGATCATGGATTGCTTCAAAATAATTCCTCAACACGTTTATAGAAAAACCCATAATCACTCTTTACCCAACATCACTAGAATTTTAATTTTATAACGATGTAGATTTAACTATAAAATCTTTTTTATTTTTACTTAGATTTTCAAAAAGCATTTTGAATACCGTCCTCATCAAAATATTGAAATAAGCTTAGAGAATCATGTAATTCCGAGGTAAAGACTTTTAATTATTCAAAATTTGGTTATTGACCGACGACAACGAGTCTTATTTAAGGTGAATGCTCAGATTGGCGCGATGTGTATTAGTGGTATTACCCAAGGGTTTCTCACTGGTCCAATAACTGCATTATATTATGTAAATGACATTAATTAAAATTTAAGCAATTATTCGAAAAGGCAGGATACAAACTGAAATCGCAATAATATGGAGAATAAGCGACTTTACAAACTTACCAAAGCGAGTATATATATAATATATATATATTATATATATATTTATGGTGTTTAAGATAAACTACTTTTGTTTTGTTTTTGTAGTTTGCATAAAAGTAAAACTATGTCATAAAATATTACTTATCAATTCTTATATATATTATATTAAACTATAATTTTTGATTACATGGATGCTTTATGGGTAACTATTTTTAGCATTTTATTTTTATCATTATTATTATTATTATTATTAATTATTATATATTATTATATTATATTATTATTATATTATCCTAGCCATATTTTATTTTACTATTATATTATTATTATCAATTCTATTTCATTATTATTATTATCATGATATTATTATTGTTATTATTAATTATATTATTGTTACATCATTATCATTATTATTAATTATTATTCATTACTATTATTTTTATTGTTATGTTTTATTAATATATAGATTACTAATAATGGTTTGTTCCGTAGGTTTCTGCTCTGTTTATCTTGCAGCCCAAAATAAAGAATTATGTAGAAGAATAGTATAAATCATCCTTGAACAAAAGGAGTGGAAACTTTGAATTATAATTAAATTCGAAAATTCTATATTCTTTAAACATATCTTATTCTGTAAAGCCTAAGCTTACATATCTTATTGTTCTGTTGTAAGGTTAAGTTAAATTGAAGTTTATGCTCTTAAATCTATTGACCTGCATAATAAAATTATTTTTGTAAGTGACACAACCAGGTCACAACTTGGTGATCCCGGAGTGACCTTTCTCATTTCATTTTTGTATAATAATATTAATCTTATTGTTTATCATATTGGTTTAATTATTTTGTTTATATTTCATTTTTATCCAATTCTATTTCTATTTTATTAGGAACCTATTTGTGTTTTCTCTTAATTGTATTTTTTTTTTTTTCCATTATTACTAATACTACTACTTGAACAAGATTGTAAATTGGTCAAAAACATGGAAATTGCGAAATTTTTAATAACGATTAAAAGCCTAAGTCTATCACATTTTGGAACTAAGTAGGAACAGTGAATACGATCATGAACACGACCTGCTTCAGACAACAAACGCCCAACATGTCGACAAAGGACTCTCGAAGCTATTAAATTAATATAGATTAAAGATATGCGATGAACAATGTGCTGAAACTGTTAAAGAAACAAATCTAACAGCCAGATACAAATCTTCAATATTAAAATCTAAAATATATTAACTTCCTCTATATTAAAAACATTTAAGTTAGACACTCACTTGGATATTACTCAGTACAATTTTTTTGCGAGTTCCCTACATCTCGAAAAAACTATAGAATACAAATTGAATAGGAATTTTTCAACAGAAGGGCAATCCAAATTAATACCTATCTATATGAAGAAGGCACAAGTCATCGAACCAACGATACGCAATTAGAATACAAACATTCTATTATTAAATACAGAAATGCCATTGACAGTGCAATATCATTTAATATATAGCTCAATCAAATTCACTACAACTACAATTTTTTGAAAAAACGATACATGTCAATTCTTTTTATAGATTCATATTATTTAACCGATTGTTAATCACGCACACCTTAGTTTAAGTCAATGGCAATGAAAACTTTCCTGTACCAAAAACAAAAAAACATTCCAAACCAAAAATAGTTATGCTATATGGTCAAAGAATTCTACTCAAACTTACATGTAATTAGAGAAATGTCCGCATGTAAGTCTCATTTATGAATAACACGTGAACACAGACGGCAACAATCGATTTATTCATAGAAAAAAGTTGTAGAAAACACTTTAAGGAAGATTGGTCTGTGAAACTTCAATCATTAGCCGAATCTTACTTATATAAAACGAACAGAATTAGATAACTTGAAATCAACACGACAAACTATTGATGATCACTTATGAAAACATTGAAAAGTACACTTAAAAGAAATTTAGCGCGCGAACTATATGACTAATTTTCAAGTCAGTTTGACCCCTTACAGTATTAAATTTACCGCAAATGGACTTTACTGCTGTTTAGCGCATCACAACTCCGGCTGGCGCTCATGATCACACCTATCATCTTTAATCTTTTAGAAAACAATCTCCTTTTTCGCAAATTCCTTTAACATTTAAATAAATTAAATGTTGAGCTCTTATGAAATGATGATCCACCTCCAGCATTATCATAATTTTTATTAACAGATTTAGATTTCAACTCACCCCCCCCCCATCAGAGATCGCTTTCCCTGTTAACTCTATACGCAGGTTGACCTCTTCATCACAACTTAATATCGTCCTAATTTGTAATAACACAGTTTGATGTCCACCACTTAGAGTGTTATTTCTAACATGCTAAGCCGGTGAACATCATCGATAACACTACAATAATATTTTGTAAGTATACAGTTTTGGGTGCACTGTTTTAGAGCCTTACATTATATACCGTCTAAGGCGCGGTTGAGACCTCCATTCCTTCCCTCACTCACACCTAGCCAATTGACCTGTACTGTAAGTCCCTTTGCATAAGTCGGATGTTCTGTAGTTCTGTAGTTTATTAGCTTCTCTCTTTTGCTTTTATTACTTTTTCTTTTTCTTTTTCTTTTCTTCTTTTCTTTTTGGAATGAAGTTATTTTCTGAAGTTAAGACTTTGTCTTTTATCTTTCTTTCTTCGTTTACAACCTTTTCTTCTTATTCTTTCTTTTCTTTCTTTTCTTCTTTTCTTCTTTCCTTCTCTTTCTAAATCTCTTTTCTTCTTCGCCTTTCTCCTCCCGTCTTCTCTCATTCTTCTTCTTTCTCCTTCTCGCTTCTATTCATCTTCTTCTTTCCTTCTCCTATTCCTAATTCTTCTTCTAACTCTTCTTCTTCTTCTCTTTTTCTCTTTTTTCTTTTTTCTTTTACTTTTCTTTTCTTTTCTTGTCTTTTCTTTTCTTTCTCTTTCTGCTTCTCCTTTCCTTCTTCTTTTCTTCTCTTCTTCCCTCTCTTTCTTCTTCTCTCTCTTCTTCTTCTTCTTCTTTTTCTTTTTCTTCTTCTTCTTTTCTTCTTCTTTTTCTTCTTCTTCTTCTTCTTCTTCTTCTTCTTCTTCTTCTTCTTCTTCTTCTTCTTCTTCTTCTTCGCTATTACTTTTCCTTTGCGACTATAGATAAACTTTTGCTTTCATCACACAGAGCTCTATATATCCAAAGCAAACATCCCATATTAATATATTTTTATCCTTTTACTCTACCAGCATGTAAAGATCAAGAAAGATATTCTCAAACGCTAAAAAGTAAATGAATTTATTAGTCATGTGTCTACAATGACATCATAAGCATAATACACTGAAAGTTGATTTGAAGAGTGTGCTTGTTTTTCTCATGCTATGTGTTAGTCTTTTAAAAAGTGATACCTCAGCCGTGGTTTGATTGTGCGAATTCTGAATCTGACTACAGTTAATAATAACAATAATAATTACTAATAAATAATAAATATTAAAAAAATAATAATAATAATATAATAAAATAATTAATAATAATAAATAATTTGTAATAATAATAATAATAATAATAATAAATAACAATAATAATATAATAATAATAATAATTAATAATAATTATATTAATAATAATAATAAAAAATAATAAAAATAATAATAATAATAATCTTAAAATATATATATATTAATAATAATAATAATAATGAATTAATAATAACTAATAATAATAAAAATACATAAAATAATAATAATAATTAATAATAATAACATAACAATAATAAATAACTAAAATAATAATAAAATAAATAATAATAATAATAAATAATTAATAATAATAATTAATAATAATATATCAATTGCAATAATCAATTTATAATAATAATAATATTAAATTTTAAAATATAATAATATTAATATTTAATATTTATATTAAGATAATATAAATAATTAAAAAAAAAAAAAAAAAAAAAAAAAAAAAAAAAGCAGAAATCAAACTTCTTTTCTCCCTTTACCCCCACCCTCTCTCACATCCTTATTCTACCTTGATATGCTGTCAGCCATCTTTCTCCTTCGGATGCTACCCGTTTTCACGAATTGTTGAAACATGAGGTGTTGGCCTCCTTCTCTACTCCTCGCATACATACTCCCCTCTTTTCGCCACATCTAGCTTTGCTTGCACGATCTACCCTGGTGTAAATGACAGATCATCATTGATATTTCGCTCGCCTCAAAGTACCACTGGTGTCGTATTGACGTTAGATAACCAATTTCTTCTTCGCACTCATCGTCCTTGGACCGCTCCTCGACTTTGTTGGTATTCTTGCTCTATCATGGTAGATTAGCCTTGTTACCTCCCTGAAGACAGTATTTGTCCTATGCAACTGACACTCTATCTCGCGCAGGATTATTATTATTCGTAGCAATCAAATCGGGCGTTATTTTCTTCTCCATTAATAATCTTACACCCTCCGCTCTTATGATCAGTCACCCTTGGTATCTACTCTCGCATTAGCACTTCTTCTTCTCTCTGTATACTCTTCTCAATTTGCTACTAACTCTTCTTCTCTTCCTTCTATATCTCGTCATCTTCACTGCATCTATCTTCTCTCCTCTAGTTCCATATCTATACTATTTGATACATCCTTCTCCTCCATCTTAATCACAGACTCTTAATAGAACCCTTATACTAATTTTACCTGTTGCATATGAAATGTTCAAATTATTTCCTTACAACAACAAGTCTTCTATCTCTTGTTGTCAGTGTCAGCAATCTTCATCTGCATCTTCTCAACTAGAATCTCGCTCACACTCCTTCACCTTCCCGTTCTTCTTTGTCACAACCTCCGGGTTCTCCTCTATGCTTCTATCATTATCATTTTGGTGTAATAGAGCAGTAACGCATTTCTCTTCTGTAATTAAACTGCAAATTCTCTTCAGGGAAACTCCCCTCGAGGGGACCGTAGATCATTGCGCTCTCCCTTGGTCATTTCCTCAATTTCCAAATTCTGCTTCGCTTCCATATTTCTCACTCTGTTCTATTCGTCTTCAGTTACTCCTACTACAATGGGCTCCTACTTCTATTCCTATTTCTGTTGATTTTTCTTCTGTTTCTATTCCTGAGGTTATGCTGTTCTTCCAGGCTCGCTTTTACGTATATTTGATGGTGAATTCTAAACGGTTTTCTTAATTGACTCTGGCAGTAGATCCTTTTTTTTGAAAGATAAACGTTTTTAGTGTTTCTTCTCTTAAAAAACTGAGGTTTTTATTTTACTGGATGCTAATGGTTTCTAGCATTGCTGTATAATGGTGAAACAATGCTCCAAACAACAACTATCCCAAGACACATACACTAAATACATCCCCCTAACAACTACCTGCCCGCAACAATACAAGACACATCGTTCTTTCCCGTTGGATCAATTTCTCTTGGCCAGATGTTTACACAAAAATATCAGTGCTGATTTCTAAGTCATTTCAATATTCTTATTGACATGGCAATCACCTCTTCTACTTGATGACACTACTTCTCTTTCTTTTAATGCTGTTCCTTTCCATCTTCCATTATGGTATCAATCCTTCCATAGTGATTCCTCCTCTTATTCTTCCTTTCACGCTCTTTTGCATTCTGAAATTTCTGGACTTAATCCAGCCTATTTTCTAATCTTTCTCTCATGCCGTCTCACCATGTAATATGCATACTTGAGGACAAAGGGTAGTCCTCCTGTTTGCAAGCTTTTCCTAAAGAATTAATAACCGAAAATAGAAGTCGCTCAAAAAAAAAAAAAAAATTTATTAATATTAATTCATTAATTCTGTATTATAAAATCTGAATATAATATTCATATTAAGATTCATATAATATTAATAATGTTTAAAATATTCATATTTAATATTAATATTAATTTCAAATTGAAAATCAATTTGAATATATGAATGATTAATAAATAGGTATTAATATTATATTAAATAGTTGAATATTAATTTCACTGCATTAAGGTTGAAATTAATTGTTAATGTCAATGTTGATGAGCTAAATATAATATTAATGCTCTGTTAATGTTATTGTTCATTTAATGAATTTAATGAATAAAATGATAATATATTAATTTGTAATAGTTAATATTAAATTATACAAAAAGATTTAGAATATTAAATAATATTAATATATACCTATCTAATATCAATATTGATATATTTTAATATAATATTCTTAAATATTAATACTTTTAATCACTCTTTCAATTATTAAATATCGTAATCATTAAATATAATTCTCTCACGTGTCTAATTGTATCATAGTGAATAAGAGTAGATTCGGAATAACTACTATAAGTAAGATAGGGTCCAGATAATCTCTTGTAATCGTATTTAATAAGTAATAATAATATGATGATAGGATATATACAGATATTGATTAGATTTGAAATAGATCATTAATAAGATATATGACATATATTAAAGATACTAATGAAAAAGTTCAATAATAGACATATTATGACTGAGTCATTAATAATATATATTACCAAAATATATAATAAATACTTATGAATAATAAAATATAAATCAAATAATACCTTAGTCTAGATGAATTGAGAAATAATTGGAATATTTGACTATATACTTACTTAATATACATGATTAATAATAAAATGTAATAATAATATGGGAAAATAATAAAATGATTAATATAAAATAATCAATAATATATATATAATTTATTCAATTAGCACATTTATATATATAATAATAAAAATTAATTTAATAAAATAAAATGTTAAAATAATTCACAATGTAATAATAATTAATTATATCAATAATAATTAAATTAAATTAATCAACTTTAGATTTAATAATAATAATAAGAATTATTAATTATTACTACTTATTACTACGTTATATTCTATCTATCTATCTACCTTATTTTATTTATAACTTTATATGTAATATATTTATTATTGTTATTTTTTAGAGTAAAGTGCAATTATAAAGCTTAATATTCGTTGCCTGCGACCGTTTGTCAATATTCAGACTTCTTTGCAGTATGTGCCTACGAGAAGTAAATATAAGTCATATGCTTTTTTAATAAACCTAAATATAATATTAAGTAAGTAAATTAAAATAATTTTAACATATAAACGGACAAATAAAGAACAAATATATTCGGCACCATCTTCTCTCCCCTTCGTGGGAATGACGACAATCTCTTAAACTTAAACAAATGGCTCTCCCTTCTATACGTAAACTACCTCTATTGCTGTTACGCATCGGCTCAGAATAAAAATTTGTAGCAAACACAAGTGGCATCTAAAATGCACACATAACATTAATAAATATATAATATAGTAATATACCATAACCTATCAGTGAGTATAGATGTAAGTTATCGGATATCTGTGTTACCCATTATATATATATATAGTATTATACACGGCCATGTAGGGGGCTCGAGCCATTAAACTTATTAATATTGTATAGATAATATAGTAATATATGTCTATACTTTAATATTAATCGTATATCAATGCATTTTCTATACTAATAACTATCCATCGCTTTATCTACCTTTCTAACTATATATTACATATCTTACCTATGCATATCTGTCTATATATCGGTATTACTTCATTAATATATCTTACCAATCGCCTATCTACTAGTCTAGATATATACTTATATATATATCATGATTATTATATATATTAATATATATATAATTATCGTAATATATCCTAAATCTACAGTTCATTCATTTTAGGTTATATATGAGCAAATGCGTCACTTATAACCAATCTATCAAATAAATTCTAAAAATATATATAGAGGAAATATTAATATATAAAATTTATATATATATCATATTATATAATGATATAATATTACTTCTGGTCAACTATTATATTAGTATTCACACTACCATAATATCATGTATTAATAGATCTATGCTATACCTGTCGTAATTATCCTCTTTTACTCACTACCACTCAATGAAGGAATGGCTATTCGTGCTTTACTCTAGGTATCCTTAATTTTATATCGTTCGATTTCCTCCCCAAGGCTGCTTGCTACATTATATAGTCACTGTATTACAGCTTGCTTGTTCAAAAGGTCGTCGGGGCAGGCTCGGACAATGAGGTTAATGGACTGATGTTCTATGACTTGTCAGGTTATTATTGACAGTGAATAAAAATTCTATTGGTCACAATAACAACACTTCTTGTTTTTTCACTGAACATTGAGTGTGACCTTGAAACCCGCCTTATTTGTGAGGTAACGCCAGTAGTGAATTATGCACAGAGTTGGAAGCTTCTAACTAGTAGACAACGCAAAATGGTGGAGCTGGCTTCCTCTCGCTTTTTTATTTCTCAGAATTCCTCCTGCTTAGTACTAATGGCTCACATTATAGTACTTTTAGGTCGTGATACTTTTAGTTGCTGTCTATTATTCTTTGGAGGATACACTTATCTTAGATTATATTTCTTGAAAGAGTCGTAAGTCTATATATCTTCTACGGGATCATTAATTTAACCACTATCATTATCTGTACTAATACTTCTGTTTATATACATACTATTTTCTCCTCGTGTTGGAATTTCGTATCTTTGATATATTTAATTTGTCACCACATTTTTTACATATTCATGATTATCTTTGTCACATTCTAGGTCTTGATAAATATATAAATTCTAGTAGCCGATGCTATAATTTCATGATATATGACTTAAGTAAATGGTTACGCTTTGATACCTTATATACATTAGGGACTACTCTGACTATATCGGTTTACTGCTCAAATATAAGGGTAAGTAGATTTCTATATTTATTCACTAGCTTGATAGACTTTACTATCACTAAAACATTCAAACTTATTACTTATGACACTGATTATCTACTGTTTCTTTATATTATTAGTTGAAACATTTATCTTACTTAGGCATGAAGTTCGTCTATTTTGTCCTCATTATCTGCTTTATTCAAACTAGTATTTCTACCCTTCATCTCATTTCTCATCACTGTAGTAATTCGTGGTCTCAAAATAACCTTATTATACTTCATTCAGCTTTTTTATTGGCCTAAAACATTGCATAACTGACATCTACGTTTTGGGCTCAGTTTCTTAGTTATTGACTATTGTTCAAAAAAACCTAATTATTTACATAATAAATACTAATAACTCATCCTGGGTTATGGATTCAATTTACTTTAACCTCTTGTCGTTTTTTTGATATACGTCTTCATCTTTGATCTTTGCGGCCCTCTTTCGCCTTCGCGTGGGTGTACTTATTTATTGACACTATTGAGTTTGAACATGGAGTAATATCACGAGCTTGGACCTGAAATTTTATATATATATTATATATTATATATTCCTTCTTTCTTCTCACTATGCGGAAAATATTTGTTATCATACTAAGCATATATATTTATTCTATTACTTATACTTAAATTTTGGTGAGGTGTCTCGTTATTGTGTTCACCTCTTATCGATTGTAACTGTAAACAATTATGACCCCAATATTTCGTTCTCATTCATTTTTTTAGGCGTGATTTTATTATCATCTTACTATGGTGAATGAGAATAAATCCATTCAGTACTATATCACCTAAGTGAGAATTCTTTATATGAGAGCACCATTTTACATCGCATTAAATTTAAATTAAGGCTGCACTGTTGCGCTGCGCCTACTATAATCCCAACATTGGTGGAAAAATCTTACTCTCGTTTGCTTGTTTTCTTCGTGATTAAAGGAAGATTTGAAATCTTCTTGACGTTTGATGTAAACTAGAGTCTATGGTTTCACCCTTGCGTCTTTCCGGTGATATTATTTTTTTATCTTATTTTACTTTATTCTATGACCTTACCTTTTATTAAAATCTGACTATATTAATTATATCTTCTTTCTCTTATAATCTTTGTTCTATTGATTCTTCTTTTCTTCTTCTCCTTGCTCTTTCACCAAAATCTTGACTGCTGTTATTTATTATCCTATAGAATTTAGATTATTGCTACTCATATTAGTATTTCTTTCGTTATAATAAATGACTCTACATTGAGTATTTATTTACCTATTTATTACATATAACCTATTCTTATATACTGAGTCTCATTTATATTCTAGTATTTTTACTTTAGTCAGACCTCTGATCACCATCGATTATTTAACAAAATTCTAGAATATAGGGATATTACGTTAGTGAGAATTGATTTCTCAGGTGATAATATTGTAAACGATTAATCACTGCTTTATCTGTAACTCTTATCCTAAATTACTGATCTTTCTGATAATTTATCTTGAGATACAGATAATTCTTTTTTTCCTTGATGATCACTTTCTATTATATTGTAGATGATGTTTACTGACTATTTAGGCTTTCTACTCTTTTTCTCAATCTATTTTTACCTTCTACGTGAATTTTGATTCCTGGTTAGTCTTTTCACTCTACCTAATACATGAGTGCATGGTTTAGTGGTTACACTAACACAGTTCCACCTTCTTAGTTTACTTTTTACTATCCTTCAAGTTTCAACAACAACATCATTCTATTTCCCATCACATGCCTTTCTTGTCTTTTCCTCCTCCGATTTTTACCTCCTGTCCTTAGATTTTGCTTTAACCACCTGATTATATTTAACCTTATACTCATTTAAATCCTTTCTTGCGATGTTTTCATTCTTCTGTATCTGTTTTCTTCATCTACTTCTCCTATCTATCTATATCTCTCACTAGCCTCCTCAGATTAAGTTCCTATCACCACCTCGAGCGTTTTGGTAACAACCATTATTTAAACCATACGTTTTCCAGTCTCTTAGAGTAGGGATAGGATTTCAGTAGATACCCTATTTTTATTGTTTTATAATTAATTTTATATAAAATTTTATTTTATTGTATAGGCATATATAATATATATATATATATTATATATATATTTGATATGGCATTAAATATTATAATATATATAATTAATATATATATATATATATATAAATATATAAATATATATTATTAATATTAATATATATTATAAATTATTAATATATATAATATATATTATATATATAATATATATAATTAAAGATAATTATATATTAATAATATATTAATTATAATAAATTATATAATATATATGGTTGTTTTTAAGATAATACTTAACATTTTGATTTATATTTTGTGTTTGATTTATAAAAAAAAAAAACATTGATATAAAATATAGTTAGGCACGGATAAAAATCAATTCATTTAAATAAATTAAACTATATAAATTTTATTGATTACATGTAATTTTCTCATTTTATGGGTAAACTGTTTTTTAAAGCATATATATTATTAATTTATTTATTATTATAATTATTTAATTATATATTATATATTAATTATTATTATAATTAATTATTAAAACTTCTCTAACTTAAAATATATTTCTTCAATTAATTATTTAATTATTCGATTATTTTTTTTATGATTATATATTATTAGCATTTATTTTGTGACTTACATTTTTAATCATATTATTATTAATCTCATCAATATTATCATTTAATATTTTCATAATTATTATATTAATTACATTTGAATATTATTATTGTTATTATTAATTAATATATCAATTTTTCAATTATCCATCATTTATCATTATTATTTATTATTATTTTCAATATATACTATTATATTTTTATTGTTATATTGATTTAATTAAAATTAATAGATAATTACTTAATTATAAATTGGTTTGTTCCGTATTCTGCTCTGTTTATCTTGTACAGACGCAGAATAGTATAGCAGTACATGTACTACACAGGTATAATCTTGGTATAGTAAGTTAAATCCTTGTAATAACAATCGTCGTAGAACTTTTGATTAATTATAATTTAAATTGGAGAATTATTTAAATAATTATTAAATACATAATCATTATTGATACTGTTAAGCTTACATTAATCTTATTGTTTATATTACTGTGTAAGGCCACAAAATTTCTTATTAAGTTGTGTTGAACTTAATTTTTAAAATTAATTTTATTTTTCTTAGGTGTTATTCTCTTCGTACATCTTAGCAAAAGCCAGTCATAACTTAACATATATTATAAATATTATTTTAATATATTAAATGCCATTATCACATTTACTATTGAGCAAATGCTCTCATTGTTTTGAGATGGTGAACTATTTCACTATCCAAGTTTGTCTCTTATTGAGAATTTTCTTAATAACATTAAATACACAGAAACAACGTCAGATTTCTCTTCTATTATAATTATTTATCTAATTTATATTAAATGAAGGATAAAGGGTGGTTAATGGCGATAATAATATAATAATAATATATATAAATTAAATAAATAATTAATATAAATTAAATAAATAATAAATAAATAATAATATATAAATAATAATTAATTTAATAATATATAAATTATAATAATTTAATATAAATAATAATAATAATAATGTCAACATTTACTTTGCGATTCACATGTTAATTAATTATAATAAAATTTTTTATATTTAATTATCATTTATTATTAGGGACTATAAAGTTTACTTGAGTGCGCAATAGGAGTACATATCATGAGGGCTATTATGTTACCCGTGTATAATGTATAGTTGTGAAACTATGGCCTGGAATAATGTATAGAATTAAGGAACAATGTGTTCATATTATGAGACAATCTTAGTGGTCAATTGTATTTAAAGTGAAAGTAAAATTGAATAAAATGAGGAGATATGAACACTGTTAGGAGGAGGTCATAATTTATCTTAACTGGTCTAAACATAGAGCTCATTACTTTATTAACATTTTACCTCAAATTGCATTAATCTCTTTTCTTTTTTGTAAGGATATATACTTAATATTAATATATATATAGAAAGATCCCTCTACCACACACACACTAATAATATATATATAATATATATATTAATTAATTATAATTTAATAATATATATAATTATAATATATATAATTATATCAATATAATATTTATATTAAGAATTATATATAATATATATATAATATATATATATATATATATATATAATATAATATTATCTAATATATAAATATTATATAATTATATTAATATTATATATATATTTAAATACTTCTTAATGGTATATTAATATAAATATTTATTAATGTAGATTAATTTAAATACCTCTTTATGTAGATTAATTTAAATACGTTCGTAATGTAGATTAATTAATATATTAATATAATATATTATAATAATTATATATATATATATATATAATATTATAAATATAATAATAATATATATATATTAAATATATTATAGAATATATATTAATATAATTAATACTATATAAAATTCCGTTCTTGCTTGATATGAGGTGAATGATATTTATATGACCTATTGACTAAATTATAGAAGGAACGCTGAGAATTGTAATTACTTATACTACTATTTATTGCGTTATAGATATTATATATTTATTTATATTCCTGTGATTAATAGTGTCCTTAAATTAAACAAATTTGAGGAATTAAAAAACATGAAATAAAATAAAGTAGTTTATTACATAGGAGGGAGGAAATACTTTACATATAAATTTTACACAAGAATATGGTAATATTGACAATGTTATAAAAGAAAAGAAATAATGCAAATATTTTTTCTTACATCTATATTAAAATAATCAAAAGTGATGATTCAAATTTGTGGCATGAAGTTTCTATAGAACTCCAAGTGAAATTAGCACTAAATACAATCTTTAAGTTATTATATTAATTGTAAAAATAAAAATATTTAGAAAGGAACTCAAAGATAATCAAACAAAACGAGAAGAATTTAGTCTTAGACTGGAAGAGAACCTAATCCATTTAGTACTTCAACGGATAAGTAATATAATAAATGGATGCATAATAAATTTTAGTACTAATGTTTAACAACTAAAAAAAATAATATCTAATGTAGCTGGGGCATAATTGTATGAAAGTCATTTTTAAATAGACTATTTTTTATTTTGTTGTGAAAATATTTAGAAAGAGGATTAAAGATTAAAAAAGAATTAAAATAAATTAATTCTATCTTATTTACAAAAACTAAAAAGTGCACGCACGAACCCGAAAACCAAAACAACAACCACTTTCATCATACTTATCACTTGACCTAGATCTAGAGACATAGTTGTCGAAATTACCTACACACACAACTGAGACGAAAGCAATACGACTCACTGACCCAACCTCTAAATCCTTCCAACTTACTACAGCGAGTTTATAACCAGGAGTTAAAATTATACAATTCCTCATATTTAAATATAAAATTTTATTATAAAAACCTATATAATATAAATTAATAATATTGAGGGAATCCTTTATTAAGTTACCTTTAAATACACATTCTGTTTTAGTTATCTTAAAGTATGTAACATGAGGAAATTATATCATTATACAAAAATATTCAATAGACCAGGTATTCAATGTGTGTTATATAATGACAACCGTATTATTCGTATGATAAATATTTAATTTAAAAATTACATATATTATTATTACATTCTGATCCTACAAAGAGATAACTCACTTATGTGCTTGATAAATTACCGATTTCACCTGTGAGTTAAGTATGATAAATGAAGTTTTATGTGACTATACATCTCCTCAAATGAAAAAATGTTATTATATATCTATTACTGTAATAAATTCATTATATTAATTAAAAATTTCACAAATAATTTTATTGTAGAGTTAATTAAACTAAGTTTAAATTTCACATAAGTATGAGTAAATGGGGATATCATCATATATTAATAACTAGGAAACTGCAGTTAAAATTTTTAGAAAAAATTCAATTCTGTCAAAATTATTGCCAATAAAATATGAGACTTTATTATTATTTTATATTAATTATATATTTATATATTTATTACATTATTATTATTATTATTATTTTAATATTATTTAATTATTATTTAATTATTTATATATTATTATATTATATATTTTTATTATTTATTTGTGTTTTATTATTAGTGTATTAGTAATAACATTACTTAATATTAATTTATATATTTTATTATTATTATTATTATTATTTATTATTATTAATTTATTATTATTATTATTATTATATTATTATTATTATTATTGTTCCTATTTTTATTATTATTATTATTATTCTTATTATTAATTAGTATTATGGTCCAAC
>JABUQX010075078.1:0-23634 GCA_015478945.1 Trachelipus rathkii | reverse complement strand
AAGACTACAAGGATCTATGGACTTTTGACGAAGTGACAGAGTCGCCATATAAGGGGTGGGAAGTTGATTTCTCCTAGTATAACAATCAGGAGTAGGGGAGTCTGCTTAAGAAGCATCAGCTAGGTCGACCTTTAGTAAATTCAATACTCAGAGCCAAGTAGATTGAACAGATAGTAAATTCCAATATACTTTCATTTATTCTCTCATTACTCTTTATTCACACCACACACTCCCATGTGTTCATTACTTCTTTTATCATTCTTCTCTACCTAACATGCCCATAAAATTGTCCATCTGAAACACATTTGTACTATTAGATCTATACCTCTTATTTCCAGACCATAGTTTCACTACTACAATTTAACACATTTACCAACATACCTTCATGTAAGCCCCCAGCGCACTCTCAAGCTTCAGTCCCTTTACATCCACAAGTGATTTAATTGTTCCAGCACACTCTTCCTGCCTATTCAAACTTCCTACTACACTCTGCATATCTGTTCCCTTTTCATCCCAACTTATATAGAAACTTAACTCAGACACTATATTCCGATGCTCTACCATCGTACATAACTTCACACTGAGGACTTGTCCTCACTCAACCATTTACCTTACTCTTGTCTCATATTACTTTCAAAACCCTCATTTTACACACCCTATATCCTACCAAATCTCTCAAACTTTTCAGATTTGCCTCACAAAACCAAATCATCCACAAAAATAGGTAGGGCACCTCCACTCTCTTCCATCTGACACCTTCCCTTGCCACTTCCACTTCTAATTCTTCATAACATATTACAAATTGAATAACCAAGGAAGACATAACATCCTTGCCCCACTCCGCTATTAATATAAAAACAATCACTTTCACTCCAATTATATTCTTGCACATGCTTCATTATCATTATACATACTTTTGACTCCATTCAGAAGCTTTCACCACCAACACTATATATCACTAACACTGCGGCCATAGAGGGTCCCTATTAATCCTATACAAGTGCCTGATGCTCAAATTTCATTACAACCTAAATGCAATTTTATTCTTCTCATTTTTTCATTCATTTGTTTCAATGTAAAATATTTGATCCACACATTTCCTCTACCAAGTGCTTCTAAACGCACCTTGTTTTTTGACAATCAGTCCCTAGTCACTCGACGCACTCTTTCGACCAAAAATATCATCAATATTCATTATTCAATACACAATAAACTAATTCCCCTTAATTCTTACAGTTACCCTGTTATCTCCCTTACCATTATAAGGGTACTATTACTGCCTTTTTTTTCAAAATCGTTCCTCCAATAAATCTCTCTTGATTACACAACTTTAAAATCTACTTTTATGGATTCTTAATTATATTATAATTTACCAGTTAATTTCATCTATACCTGAGATATATACCATTCTTCAACGATTCTCACTTCTAACCCACTATAATTGACCTCATCCCAAAGTACCTATTCTTCTTGCACCATCAAACCCAAACCCATTCACTATCACCTCTTTATTACTGCCATGTTATGCAGATTTTTTGAAGTGTTCCCCTCCACATTCCCTCACATCCATTTCATCAGTTACAAGCAGATTCCCTTATTCTCATTCTTAACCTTTTTGGCCGGGCTTTTTTTATTCCCTTTTCCCTTCCAAAAAATTATCCTATTCCCTTGTAAGTTCCCCTTCATCCTCCTTTCTTCCAAACTGTCATTTACCTCTTTTATCCTCATACTTATTTTTCCTTTTTATTATTCTTTTTTTCTTTTATATAATTCCAAACATCCTTCTTTTTTGAAACCTCTTTCATCCAACACTCACTAGTTAACATTTTACTTCCTACTCTAGCACTCCTACATACCTCTTTTACACTGCTAACAACCGCTTTCCCTTCATTTGCTTTCAGATTGTTCAGTTTCAGACTCTTCACATCCAATCTGATTTATGCGAGGGCTCTTAATATACTATATCCTTATTACATTGTCACGTTAACTCTCACTCTTAATTCTTACCCATTTCCTTCCTTATCACCTTCCCATCCATCCAAGCCCCCATACTACCTAATTTTACTTAAAACAACATATTGATCTGATAATTCCCATTCCTAAACCCCGCTCACATTTAATATCCAACACGTATCTTGAACATCTCCTTTCTTCACCAACACAAAATCAATCATACTTCTTACTTAGGTATCATCTCTACCTACATCAACTCTTGTGTCTAAAGAAAGTATTACTTACACACATATGTGTCTCCTCACATGATATTTACCCACATTTAATTCATTTACCATTCTCATTTTCTCCAAACATCCCAAAGCCACCTTAAACCATCCCTTTTTTTGATCACCTATCCAACTGTTTAGGTCACCCAAACCACAATCAATCTGAATCTCCTACTCACCTCATCCAAAAACATCATTCAGATTATCCCAGAAAATCGCACTCTTCAATATTACCCTCAGATGGACTATATGTTTTGTACCTCTTACTATCCTGAGTTTTTCATCACAAAAAGCATTTAACAAAGCAAAAAAGAGGTACTATCACCTTTCCCCCGAAAAAAGCAACACCTCCTTTTTACCAATTCCTCCTTACCGATTATATTCGTTAAACAATATTTACAAAATATTACCCTCTTCCATCAATAAACATTACCTAAAACATTCTCCAAACCCCAAAAAGGAAAAGAAAATTCTCCCCCAAAAGCTGTATATATACATCCCCTTGCATACTTGCCAATAAAAACATTTATATTTGCGAAACACAGATTGCAAAAGAGAAGAAATTATCAGACATACAGATGACCTGCACAAAAACAGCATTAATTCAGCTTTAACAAGCATTCTTGGCGTAAACACAGGCCTTCCTGTGTACACTCGCATATAAAAATGATCAGAATATCAATCACACGAACGCATCGTTCAAAATGCATGGATCTTTTTGGCATTAATATAATAGTAACCACTACAATAAGCATCCCGGTGAAGTTAAAATAGATTCTATTACAAAATAAATATCTGAAAACATCAAAAATATTTCAACAACACCATGAAGAAATAGAAGACCAACTGAAACACACTTGATCTGATGAACATCAAGAAAGAAATCCATCCCTTAGCCTGAAGAGTCTCGCGTGTCGGGACGAAATTAGCTTTTCCGTTTTTTAAAATTTATTTTATAAATTGAAAAAAAGTGTTCTTTAACAATGTTTTTTTAATTGTGTATAATTAATAATAAAATGAAGTGCATTAAATATAATACTAAAAAAAGAATCCAAGGGCATCCTCTCTTAAAGTAAAATAAGTATCACAAAGTGTTCTTAAATATATATTATATAATATAATATATATAATATAATTATATATATATAATATTATAGTTTATATTATATATATATTATATTATATATATATATACTATATATATTATAGTTATATTATATATTATATATATATATATATATATTATATAATATATTATATATATTATCAAATATATATAATATATATATATTTATATAATATATATATATATACTAATATATATTTAATTATATAACATTGTTATACTTCATATCTCATCGTCTAATTATTATCAGTGTGAATGGCTGCTTGGACCTTTGTTAGTACATTTTGAAGCTTACACAAAAATAGGAGGAATACATGCGTAAATAGAAATTGAGAAAAAATAAAAAATGACTTTCATGGACTTGAAACTGATTGAAAAGCTATGTGAGAAACCATAATTATCACATTCCTGCTTTCGAACCTTTTACTTCTTATCTGATTGCACATCATCAGAAGATTAAAAACATTGGTTCTTTGAAGTTTTAGAGGTATTATATAACTATAATATATATTAATTAATATATATATATATATTATATAATATATATATATATAATAGTATATATTATTATAATATATATTTATATATATATATGTATATATAATATTATCTATATATTTTCTTATCTTCTTTCTTTCTTTCTTCCTCTCCCCAAGACTGGGGAGTAAGGTGCGCAGAAACAAGCATCGGAAAAGAAAAGCAGTAGGAGAATATGAGCAAATGTCGAAAAGAAAGCCCAGCCTTACCGCCCCCTCTGTTACCATTAATTAGTGAAAAACTCGTCACAGACAGAAAATTCCACCCTAGAGTTCATGGACCGCGACGGACCCTCACTATGGTAAATCGTCAATGTAAGGGATTATCACCTGGCTCACGTTATATAATAATATATATATATATATATATATACTATATATATATATATATATATATTATTTATAAATATATATATATTATATATATTATATATAATATAATATATATATATTATATATATTTATATTATACTCAATAATATATTAATTAATAATATTTTAAATAATAATAAACTCCCAGGAAAGGCTTTCACCCTGTCAGTTGGGTCCAGGCATCTTCTCCTTCTGCCCGAAAACTCCTAACCATTAGAATACTTTAGATACACCATTTATTGGGCACAATGGATTTTCCGATGGATACCGCCAGTCCTCGAGGTTAAAACACTTCACGGTAGAGTTTTGGCCCTCTTCAGCAGAACTAGCATCTTTTTCCATTAGGCCTCAAAACTCGATTCTCCCTCAGAACTCTCTTAGAGGAATCGTTGTTTATCAGGCGCACTATAAAATCCAGCGTGCGCCAGAGTAATTTCAAGCAAAAAAAAGGAAAAGGACTGGGTTCTCGCTCATGTCGCCAAATACCATGCACACAAACATCATTCATTTGTATCTGACTCGACAAAACATCCAATTCTTCTTCTTGAAACTCACTTACAAATTATAGATATATTGATAAATAAACCATTGTAGTTAAGGTAGAAGGCCTAATACCAAATAAATGCTGCTTACTAACCAAAATAAATCTGTCTGAGGTGAAGTCTTTACTAAGTTGATTCCAGTACCTCTTCAAACATTATAAATCTTCTTTCTTATATGATTAAGTTCTTTATAAAATGTAAACCTAGTGATATGACATAAAATATACTTAATCCAAACTTAATAATTACAATATAACTAATAGCAGCCAAGGAGGACTTTTTTCATCATATGCATGGACTGCAGCACATAAGTAGCTCTCAGCTTTATTGACCCCAAGTTCAACTACCTATTCACAGAACGAAAGTATTCCTTTTCTGGCCCCAACTGCAACCAACCCGATAACATACAAAAATTACAGTTTACAAAATCAAGTGCCTGAAAGGCCAAAGCTAATTCTCCAACTCCCCAATAATAAACTCCAAAGCTCCCTAAAAAACTAAATTATAAAATATATGAAAATGACATTGGATACATCCATGTCATAATATGCACTTACTAGCTGATGAAACATTTTATCTAAGCTGAAGCGAAGACCAAAAACCAATTGTCATATACTGCAATGACTCTCCACGATAACACCATACAACTTAGAAAAAAAAGCAATCATATAAACTATTATTAAATATAATATATTACTATTATAGATGTATACCGTAATATATATATTATATTATAATATATAGGTATATATAATAATATATATAGGTAATATAATTTTTTATATTAGTATATATTTAAATAAAGGTATATTTAATCATAGTATATGATATATTATATATAGTATATACTATGTATATATATATATTCTCTCCATTTTCTCATATATGATCATCATCATCATTCATCATATTGCATCATAATATCATCAGTCATTCATCATCATTCTCATCATCATCATCATCATCATCAATCATTTCAACAGAGAAATCTCCCTTACTTTCGATCGCAGTACGGCTTACGGCGCTCGAGTTGACTGGCGATAGTATTTCCTATCTAACCGATTTATGGGTTGCCGCTTTTAGGAACGTGTACGAGAGAGAGACTTGCGTGGTGAAGCGTTTGACATCATCCAAAGCATTTAGACGAGATATGGACACGCGTCATGCTCTCCAAGCTCTCCTCCTTTGGGTTTCCTCCTCCTTTTTGCTTTAACTTAATGTCTAGCTTTCTCTTTAAAAATCGTACAATATCGGAGTAATAGGTTGATGGGGCGAAAACTTCTTCATTTTCTGTCAATAATGGAGTGCTTCTCAGGGTTCTGTCTTATTCTCCTTTTTATTTTTACATTTCATTAATGAATCTTCTCACATGCACATATCTAACTCTATCCACTCAATGCCGATGACTCGACCCTTCATTTCTTCAACTCATTTCAGTTCTGCTTCCTCTTTTTACTTCTTTAGAGGCTAGATTTTGCCTCTCGTCTTAATCTTTTTTTCTCGCTGATCCTCACTGATCTGGATAGAATTTGCGGGTGGGGTCATCTCAACCTTGTGAAATTCAATTCTTTAAAAACTCCAGTTCTACAAATCTCCCTTTCCAAAACACCTTCTAACGACTTTTCTATCTCTTTTCGACGGTTCTCTCGTCTCTCCTGTTTGACAATATAAACATCCTTTGGCCTTAACATAAATAAAAAAAGGTTCTTGACCCTCACATCACAACACCTTGCTATGGGCGGCCTCAAAAACTGGGGTTTCTGCTTAGGGACTGCGAGACTTATTTTTATAAATCCTATTCTCAGTTGATTCCAGCTTATACTCATAAAGGGTCTCGTCCGACATTATAGGAGTTACTTGCCTCTTATATCCTGGCGTCGGGCTTTGGTTTCCACCCTCGGCTTTTGCACAGGGTCGAGAGCCAAGGGCCAAAAGGCTTATAAAACTGTTTTGTACTTTCCAGATTCACTTGACCCTCTATCTTCTCTGCTAGGCGCGATGTTGAGGTAGATTACTCTCATATCTATCAGGTAACTACCAGCGAGCAATGCTCGAGGAACTTATTACACTCCCGTTACTACCACCTTTACGACGCACTCGTTCTCGTAAGACAAGGGGTGCTGTATCTGTGCACGTTAGTTTTGTGTCGATATTGGTAACTCCAGGCTAGTTTGCTGCGTGCTTCCTTTCTTTCCCGCCACCTTTGTTCTGTGGAATTTTTCTCCCCATTATTCATTATTCCTTACTGATTTAGCCTTCTCACTTTTAAAGCCTGCGTCGTGCTCATCTGCGTAATTTGCGATAGAGGGTCAACTCTTGAGCGTACTCCCACCCCTTCCTTTATTAGGGCCTGCCGTGAGTGGGTGTTTTAGAAACTGCTATAAAAAAATAAAAAAAAAAATTCTTGGGTTGGCAGATATTGTGGCAAACGAACTGAATCTCCGACTTACCCCATCCAAAACATCAATCAGAATATCCCAGAAAATCGCACTCTCTTCAACATTCCCTCACATGAACCATATGTCAAACAAATCACACATACTTTGGACTATTCAAACAATTAAATTTACAAACCATTATTACCATATTCTAGTACTCACGCACATAAAATCTTTACCATAGCTCTCTACCACAAGTCACTTCATCAGAATTGCAACTTCCTTCTCTCCCCCTCTCATTCTTATCCACACCAGCACAAACATTTTCACACCATACTACTCATTCAGTTTCCTTTCATCTTTTGTTTCAGTCACACAGCACGCAAATCAAATTTGCCCTTTCTTAACACATCCATCACCTCTCTCCTTCACATTCAACATTTATTCCTCGACATTATCCACTTGTACCCATAGATTCAATACATTTACCGCCGAAAGATATGAAGACACTTAACCGGCAACCACGACCTTCTCCTCGAGGCCTGCATTAGCATCCGCAAGAAATAGGTGGTAGGGGCAGCCAACCCAACAACCACCGTCCCTTAATCGCCCCCTACGACACGCATAAAACACGTTGTGGGCAATTTTTTTCTCATCCCACACATAGGGAGTCTAAAGGATAGGGATGTCCGAACGAGAGTTGTTAGATGGTGAGCAATTGTTACTAGTATCTGTGTTTAAATGTGTATTATATATGTTGAATAAAAAGGTTGGTTGTCTCTAAAGATGTCTGAGAGGTGAGTGTGGATTAGAACGTAGAACAGAAAGGCGAATCATTAGGCACTGGAATGTCATCATACATACCATAAGCTATATATATATATATTTTATATATATTAATATAATATATAATATATTAATAGTATATATATTATATATATATTATTATATTATATCTTATATATTAATACTATTAATATTTTTATAGTATTTTTAGTATAAATTATATTAATAAATAGTATATTATATATATATTATATATAATTAATATTTTATAGTTATATACCGTATATATAATATATATATATATATATATATATATATATACATATATATAATATATTATATATTATATATAATAAATATATATATTATTATTATATATATATTAATATATTATATTTTATATATATATATATATATAATTAGTGATGCATAGGTAACATTCGCATTTCACAAGAAGCATCCGACATTATTAAAGATCGTGGAAATCCGCTCTTTGCCCTGCGGAATGTTGCGCGGATATTTTTTGTCAAGATTTGATAAAGAATTTTATAATTAAAAATACATAGAAAGTTTGAAAATGAAAAATGAAAATGAGTTAAAGACAATTCAAAACGCTTAATATTCCATAATTCCATAACTTAATGGTATCAAAAACATTCCAACTCGCTAGATTAGTGCACTTCACATGATGGAAAGAATGGTATCGCTCAGAGAACTCTTGCTTTGTACCCAGTCGTTTCCAAGTTAACATTCTTATAATGTTGAAAAGCATCATATCTTATCACTGCATTAGCTATTTTGAAACCATTTGAAGATAACCAATTAAAAAATCAGGCCTATCTTGTGCTTCTGTCTTCCGATGTCAATTTACATTAATCTCAACGCTATGTTAGGGATTAGTTACTAACTGGAGCAACGAAGATTAGTATGTGTTATTATAAAACAAAAAGTGGATGCAAACATGAACAATCTGGGGTTACTAAGCTTGGTTGTTCTTGAAGTTGCACTACAAGTGACTGATATGTTCGAGTTCACTTCTGGATGATACAGCAAAAGCTTGAGAGAGGATAAGCCGCTTGAAGAAAACTCAGATAGCAATAGATGCTGGGATGATAACAGCAATTGCGTCCCGTGAATAGAAATAGGAATGATGGTAAACAGGTCCCGATGATGGCAAGAGGCGTCCCCACAATAGAAATACGGCCCCGTGAATCGAAATACGGCCCTGTGAATAGAAAGGGAATGATGGTCCCATAATTAGCAACAGATCTTAGGCCCGTTGATAGCACCTGTTTGAAAAGAAACAATAGGCATGTGATATATAATTAAATTTGCTCCATAGCAGAAAACAAAATGAAATAACACTGAAGTATGGCTTACCCTAGGGGATTAATATTATCCCTCCGAAAGGGTATTCAGAAGTCTTGGGGACGACTAGGTCTGTTCGGGAACTGGAGAATCTAGAAAAGACAGACAGATGAATAAGCCACACAATGGAGCGACAACACATATCTATGAAGAAAGAAGCTATAATCCACATAAAAATGTTAAATCAATCTTACTTCTTCAAGAATGTGGTATCCTTTTGTCAGCAAAGGAAAAGTCTAGTCAATGATGTTGTTGTGTTAGGCCAATAAATGGACCAAAAAATAATATGCTGCAAATGACTAGTCTACTATTATTCAAAAAACCTAAAGAAACACCCACGGGTAGTAGTAGTACTCAATCTGAAAACATTTTAATTGATAAAGATATTGTCGTAAATGATTCAGCTGTCTCAAAATATTATGGTAAGCTAAATGATACAAATATTATTACCACTGTAAGCCCTATGCATGAAGGGTATGTCTTCTTCACATTAAATTTACCAATTAATGTGGCTACTCAAATTCCTTATAATCATAAACTGTTGTATCTGAGCTGTAAGTGAGTGGTAGGCGGCGAAAAGATGGAATTGAACGACTGAATGATGAATGACTGAAAGATTGTTTACATCCTTATTATACACAAGCTGAAAACCAAAAGAAAACTGAAAACCGATAACTATATACAAAACTAAACCTAAAGCAGAAAACTGTTGTCTGTTATTGAGGAAAACGCGGCAGATGTGACTGAAGCAAGCGTTCCTCTTCGTCTATAAATTTTTGTAATGATTTAAGGATTGAAGATCGTCGGAAGACGGATAGGGAACCATAACCATACTTTTCCAACACCATCCGCCTTTAGAACCGGAATTGTTCGTCTTGTTGCTGGTCAGATACACCCAACTGAGAATGGTATGGTAATGGTGTAGACGATTGTACAGACAAATAGTCGGACTGATGACTCGAGGTTGTTGGGTACTCCAACTGAGGAGTCGAATAAGCTGTAGAGGAGTGAGGCAACTGAGGTGGAGGTACAAAAGCTGACGGAGGCAATCCAGTAAAAGGAGCCGCACCCAACCGTCTCTCGATGTTGGTCAACGTTCGAGAAGTTGATGGGCGAGGCGGTTCGATTGCTGATTGTATAATTTGCTCCCTTTCTTCACTTCTTGTTATTGTGGAAGGTCGACGGCTGGTTTGTGAGCGAACGTCACGGCAATCAGAAGGCCGAGGACGAGAAAGTGCGTGAGAAGTGAAGAAGCTCTTGTATTTCCGCAGAAATTGTTCTAGGAACAAGCGGTTAGCATGTAACCCATCGGAAAGCATCGGAAGTGCGAGAGAAGTGAAGAAGCTCTTGTATTTCCGCAGAAATTGTTCTAGGAACAAGCGGTTAGCATGTAACCCATCGGAAAGCATCGGAGTTTGAAGGTACAACTGCTTCTTTTTGATGTATCTGATATGAGGGGTGTTTTTATACTCCGGGCTGTGTCGTTTTGTTCCGTAGTAATAGTTAAAAACCTCACTACGAGTGGTTTTATCTATCCACTTATACCTGAAATATACCAAGTCTTCAAAATGGATAAGAGAACGAATGGAGTGTTCTCTCATTAACCGAGGGGACATGGACTCGTCGTCTTTAAGATGATCGGCAAAAGCTGGACCCCATGCTTTCGTGATCCGTTTTTGGTTAAAGACATACATGTACATGTCTTTAACTGAAGGAATCATGAGATAAACTTTAAGCCTTGGATTTCTCTTTTTGGCATATTTGGTAATCTTATCCATGATACTGGGTACACCCTCGACAGTAAAGTTTACTATTGGCTCAAATACTGTTGCTGTTTTGTCTCCATTCATAATGGATTTCTTCTGCCAAGCCAAGGGTGTAAGCGCCCATATGAGGATAAAGTCTACGTCGGATTTCATGAGGGTTTCAATACGGGAAGGACAGTCGTGGATAGTCCGCCCCGAGCTATAATCCACCCTGACATGAATGTTGAACTCTTCTCGTAGCAGTTTTCTCTCGTGGCGGAGCAATTCCAACTCGCTGGCGCCGACAGCTAAGAGAGTCTTCATACTGCAAGGAGAAGAATACACCTGCTCTATTATTTGCATCCGTGTAGGGTGTTATTCATAAAATAACGATTTTTCTTGTTCTGTTACTACAATTTAATATTTAAATATTTAATATTTACAAGTCAGCTTTTAGTTATTTTGTTTAATTAATTTAATTTAATTAATTTCTGATTTAACTAATTTTACAAATTTTCATTTCCGACTCGTTGTAATAAGTAGTTTATACATGCTTGAGTGGATGGGAGAAATAAATGAAGCTGTCTGCCCTTACGCTTCTAACAACACAAGGTGAAAGGCGCTCGAGCCAGGTATTGATTAATGCGATTTAGATAATTGGATATTTGTGATGCTGTACAAGTTACACGCGCGTTTTAAAACAAGGTAACTAAGACTATTAGCTCAAAAATTCTTGTTTTGTAGACACGGATTCCTCGTGCAACGATGAGAAACGCTGATCTTGCTCGTGTATCCCTGCTATTAAAAGTACAGGACTTTCAAAGAGTGACAGAAACACTCATGCTGGAATAGAGAGATAGATTTAATAAATATCCCTGCAGAGCACGATCATGCATGTATAATAGCACAATTCTGATCCTTAGAGTTTACATAAACCAAATCACACTGAAACTACTGTTTCACAGAGGGTTAAAATTTATGTGATGAAATGCTGCTGAAGGCAGAAATATCACCAGTCAATAAAAAGCAAAAGATTGCAGAAACAGACACACAAATAAAATCTGTTAACGAAACCATTGCTGAATCCATGAACGTTCTTTTAGCTTTTAGCAGCAATGAAGATTCTTGCTCAGAGGTGTAAAAAAGACACTATCATTGATCGAAGATTATCAAAAGCGAAAACGCTTGGAATCGGATAAAGATCCATTTGTTTGATGGCGTGATAATTGTAAAAGTTTTCCACATCTTGCAGAACTTGCCAGGAAATACTTAGCATGCCCTTCAACAAGTGTAGCTAGCGGAATCTCATTTACGAAGAAAAGAGAAGCAAACACTCCCTTGAAAGGTTTAGGAAGCTTTAATTTTTGAAGCATAATTTGAGAATTGTTTTTTTCAAGTATTATTATATATATAACCTTTTTCCAAATGAGTGGAGGCTGGGGAAAGAGATTGGTGGGGTGCAAAAAAGAGTTGGGTCCACTTCCCGCTATCTAGTAACGTGTATATATATAGTTATAGGTATGTGTTCAATGCATGATTAATATATATATATATATATTATAGTTAGACTACAAGTTTCCCTCTAGTATATATATATAGATAATATATAATAATAGTACCTGAGCCTGACTGCTATATATATAGGCATATATTCCTATATATATATATAATATATAATATATATAATTATATTATAATTTATAATATATATATAATTATAAAATATAATATTATATAATATATATTAATATTTATAATATATATATAATTATTATTAAATATATATTTATATATATTATAAAAATATATATATATATTATAATATATATATTATTAATATATATATATATATATATATAATATAATTTAATATATATAATATTTTATATTTATATATATTTATAATATATATATATACTATTATATATATATATATATATATATATATATATTATATATTATATTATATAATTATATATATATATATATATATATAATATATATATATATATATATATATATATATTACTATATATATATTTGAAAGTACCTGTGGCTAAGACTCTAAAAACGTAACTATCCGCTATCGCAATCCGCAGATAGTGATTTTTATATCCTCATCCGCGGTAGTGAAAAATCACCATTCGCTACACCTCTAATATATATATATATATATAATATATATATATATATATATATATATACTATTATATATATATATATATATATAATATAATAATATATATATAGTTATATATATAGAAAATTGTGATCGCTTTCTCCAGATAAGCTCATTTACTTCAATATACCCTCAGTTTGCTTTCCAAAGGTATGTTTTTTTTATTTTATATTATTAGTTATTTATTTATTTATTTTTTATTTTTTTGTTTTATAAATTAGTTTCTTAGATATTAACGATGATATAACACCCACCCAAGAAAGAATGCAAACAGAAAATGTTCTCCAAATTAAAGAAGTACATTATTGATACTAGAGAATGTTTCACAGTACACTGAATAATTTTATATGTGTGATATATTCCAGGAAATTTTCAGTTTCTTGGCATGTGGTAGTGATAATTATTTACACATTATTATTTTTATCGTCTTTCGTACAGAAACTTTTTTCACAATATTTCCAACTTCTCATTTGATCAGTTATGTGCGTTTATAATATAAAGAACATATTACACTCCAGTAAAAACGTTACTCGGATAGAATATTAGAATCTCTATACTAATTATCGTAATAATATTACTATGGCTTAAGATCTTTCTTAACTTACTACTACTACTTATAATACTACTACTAACTACTACTTATATATATACAGTATTACTACTACTATCTTGTGTTTCTTGTGCTTCTGCTTCTAATATGAGAATACTATATTTTTAGGCTACGTTTTAATAATCTTAACCATTCTCACTTAGAGGACTGTTACATATATTTCCACATTCAATACCAATAATGTCATGATATAGGTACTATATACTTATATAGGGTCATTCAACATACACCACGTTTTAGAGTGGGTTGGGGTTTTTACTCTCTAATACTGATATGCCCAGGTGTGAAAGGAGACCAAAACATATTCAGCTTAATTACTCAACAATAATATCTTGAATAATAGTGCTGGTTAATTAAGGTTTAATCATTGTCAACATATAATCAGATATTGTCCAAACCAATTCTTAGAACACTCTATTGATCACTCATAAATAGCTTCATTGCCACCTCTCGCTTAACAAATACCAATTTTCACCCTCCTATTTGGTTAAACGTTTAACCACAATCTTATTGTACTTCTTAATTACTATATAATAATCAACGTTCTTATGATTATCCAACCGATTTTTAAAAGTTATATATAACTCAATAACTTTTTTTATAGGTAACTTTAATACAGGCTAATTGGGGGGCATTGCGTCGTATTTCTATTGCCTTTCCTATCCTTTAGGTATATATGATCTTACTGGCTTTGACTTGTAAGATTGCTTCTAGTGACTGCTGAAATAATAGTAGGGGATGGCATAAGTTCATTCCATTTATTCTTACAAAATCCTTTTCTCCTAAAAGTACTTGTATAGTTTACGATGGCATAACCTTGTTACTTGTTCCACCTTATCTTTGACAGATAAACGATGTGTAATAGGGTGAGAGGTAAGGTGATGTGCACCCGAAATTAATAATCATCAATAACTATATAGTATACATTAAATGTGCAAACATTAATAAAAGAATATATATATATATAATCTACTAGGTAATTTAAGTTACTGAGCCTGACTAGATAGTCCCTAATACCATCCATATATAAATTATAGTAAATAAGTGCTGATTAGAAACAGCGACAGAGTCCAGAGGCTAAAAGGGACAAAAAAGGTTAAACTTGATTAATGGATTAATTCTAATAGGAAAATTTTATGTTTATATATCTGTTAGTAATAATTCATAACTATCTAATAATTCTAATTCATATTGAAAGTTGATTAGTAGAGTTTAGTCTCACGGTTTAATAACTACCCCACCATCATTATACTCTACAGGTTATCATTTACTTTCTATATACAACCGTACTACCACTTAATTTAAATCATTACCTTAGATAACTTTATCTCCAAATAATTACGTTATACCTTCATGCAACTAATGTCACTTTGATTAATAATCCACCGTAGATTTTCACAATCCTCCTTTAGAAGATCCCACCCATTGATAAATAAGGTTAAAATGATCTATGAATAAATTCCATCTTTCTAATCTGCCGGACAACCAAACATTACACTTTTTTCGATGATTTGTACGTTTATTACGTAATTCTTTTGATGTCTGGATCTGAAATTGTCATTATAGACTTGATTCATTATTGCTCAATCACCGTCTCACACATAACTGCAGGGTGGTGTCTGTAACTGTAGATTTGCCTCTAATTAGATTAGATAACAAATGATTTGAGTTCGAGTTCCAGAGTAGGAGTTAGTTGCTACTTGGAACAAGTGTCAAGGTTATAGATGTTGTCGATATGGATCTCAGGAAATGTGCTATGGTGTGCTTTTTTATACCGCTATGTTCCAGGTTGTTCAGTTAATTGCGAGCCACTATCGCTCGTTATTTACTCAGAATTTGATTTACCCACCAAATGGGACTTCCCATCATTTCAATGGATGATTCCATGGGGTTTCTCTCGGGGGAGGGTTAATTTTTTTTTTTGCGGGGAAGTTGATCTCTTTATTTCCTTCATCTCTCTATACTATCATCCCCCTGTTGTTCTTTTATTAATATAGTCTTCCTTTTACTCTGCTCTATTTCAATGCCTAGCTCTTTCGTCAGTGTTGGGTTTGCCCCTTTCTCCTATGTGTAGTGTAAGCAGCTGGAGTAGAGGAACGCTGCACAGCCATATGAAGGATATGTAAGGGAACACCGACAATATCATTAGCTAATGAGTGCTCGTAATTAATACATTATCTAGATGGCATAGCCGCTGCGATGAAAAAAGCAGTCCACGACAATAACTATATGCACCCTCCGCTAAAAGTCTCTCCTACTTATCTCTCCACGGATCCACGTTTGCGTAAACCTAGCATCTCAACTCTCTCAGCAGCACCTAGTCGACATAAAGCACTCATCCTGCTCTCACATTATACATATTTTCTTAAAATTTCATTATACTACCTCTTTTATTATATTACCACAAATATCTTGTAACAATTTCGTATCCAAGTAAATAGTTACAAATTCTTATTTCTAATATTACTTTAAGTATGTGATTTAAATGCCCATGTCTCACATCCATACAGAATAGTCAGAACAGTGGGAACAAATATACACTCGTAACAATTTCATTTTTACCTTCCTTGTATAATAATTATTAACCTATTATATATTTTCCATAATTTCTACATAAGACTGTCTTTAAATTACTCTTATTCATACCTACTTACTCAGGCAACCCTTAATTAATGGTTCAATCTCTTCTTTCTATCTACCTCCGAAAAGCTCTAACTCCAAATATCCGTTCCTAAGTATATAAAAAAACTTTTGTCTCTGCTAGGCTTTCCCCATTCACACTTTATATGTATATATACCAACCCAGATATTGAGAATCGTCTCACTTTTGTTTTTAGCATATACTGTATTTTTAATCTAACTCATTTACTTATTTGTTACCTAATTAATGGCGTAGGCAGGGGAGTGTAGTTTTGCAAGTCCGGTCCATCCTTTCGTCTCGGCACCCACCTACAGATTTCTCTAGAGAGCTTCCCGACACCAAATACTAGAACCTGTCAGAGGATGTGTTGTCCTATAGACGACTCTCGTTATCTCTCGAGCAATCTCTAAATCTAAGTAGGAAATAACTCGTAAAAAGGAAAAGAATAGAGATCAATGCACGCTTATACTCACTCTAGAAAGTGCGAGTCATTCAAGTTAAAGATGTATTCAATATTCAACAGTATTCCATATTTTACACACATAACATTCTTATTTCTCTTATTCCTTATATAGTATCTTATATAGCTGATATACTTTCACGTTATTACATATTAAGGCATTGAATGTACTACGATGTAGCTCCTCTTTATTGTGTCAGACTAAGACTATCCCTTGGCTCTCAGAGCCCATCCATATTTTTCAAACCACTCCCCTTCCTTACCTGTTAACCGTCTGTTGAACTACCACAGTATCGCTCCTCTACTGTTTCTTGGAATATGCCACTTTAATTGCACTGATTTTGAATCAGAAGCACCATTTATTCCATTAACTTTTGCGATTAATGAGACTCTCTCCAGCCCTAAGCTTCCCTCTTTGCACTCTATTGTATGAGCCAAGTTGTTAAGGTTTCTTAAGAACCCAGTGTTATGACTTATTAACGTCGTCTCTACTTTTCATTTTTACTAAGGAAGAATATTACTCTGCCAGCATTTCTCAAGGTAAATATTTGATCCTAACACATCTCCTTCGAACCCATCCCTTTAAAAACCACATTGTTCCTCTTACTCCAATCTATTTATCTGTAATTACTTTATTATAACTTTTTCTAATCTCCAGAACCTAAGTTTCAATTTAAATTAATACCTACAACAAACTCAATAAGCTTATTCCTTCATATTAATTTATATATATTAAGAACACTCTTTTTTGTTCCCCCTATACCCTAAATAAATTGCGTATATTACTAATAGACAGGGAATCTTGCCAATCTTATATTGTGGTTACATTACGCTCAACTAGATCCTCTCTAGCAAATAACTCATATATTGAATATAATTCATCAATCAGTGACCACTCCACCAATCAATGTCACCTCCTACGTTTTTATATTTATCATTATATACGATTTTACTTGATACTTGTTGTAATTAATAGAACAAATAGAAATATATTGTTCATAATATGATTCTGAGTTACAATAATAATTTCACTATTTAATCATCCTAATATAATATGCCCTACATTTATACATCTCTCTAAACTCTTCCATCGTTATAAATTTCTAGTACTTCTTTATTCTTTCCTCCTCAATCTACTCTCCCTAAGTATTTAGTAGTTCCTTTAAAATGTTCTTCCATCTCTCCTCCACTTCTCTAATTCATCCTGAACTACTATTCCCTAAATCCAATAAGTACTCATTATATACTCTAGTTATGACGTCTTCTCTACTTATATCCTAAATTCTAAATTAATCTTCCTTACCAAAATAGTTTTATACTCTTCTCCTGTAATAATAGTTATAGCAATAATCTTATCCACTTCACAGATTTTGTAGGCCCTTCTTTTTGCAGCTTTCACTTTCACTTTAACTTCATTTCGCACTCTCTTGATTCCGACCATTAGTTATACTGAGAGTATCATACAGTCTAGCAAAAATCTATCTATTTCCTTTTAATAAAACATACCTCTATAACACCCCGATCACAATTCGCTATTCTATAAATAAATATCCATGATATGGCGTATTATATTATATATAAATATTATATATATATATATATTAATATATATATATATATATATAATATATATAATATATATATATATATATTATTATATATATATATTATTATATATAATATATATATATAATATATATATATATATATATATATTATATATATATTATATATATATTATATAATCAGACGCATCAATGCGTAATTGCTCCTACTCTCTCTCTCTTACTATAGAAAATCACTGAGACCTACTTGCTCCTCAATAAGAACTTCAACCGTAGTATAGAGTACCTATATAATATATAATGAAATATTTTTTTTCCACTGATGATTATGTTTCTCATTTTAATCATTAAGCTTTATAAGGAGTTCTATTTTAACCTTAATCCATAAGATTATTATATTATCATATATATATATATAATATATAATATATATATATATATATATTACAAACACATCCCATCTATATAAAAAATGTCTGTATATATAATAAATTAATATATATATATTACTTATATAAATATACCCTAATATATAATAAAATTTTTCCATAGTACAGGCATAAACTTTAATATAAAGGAGAATAAATTAAATACATATTAAGATTGGCTATTATACCCTATTATGGATTATGGATATTCCTCACTACTCAACATAGGGTGATTTGATGATTGTTATATTTTCTTATATCTCTCTGTGTCTTGGAAGCGCTGAAGAACCATGGTTACCCTATTGCATGATACATGAAGTAAAAATAAAAGCCAATACTAGTATTTCCGAATGGCGTAAGTACAAGCGGACACCAGTAACACCAATTATCTAAAAAAAGAAGAATGATCACAATGATAGAATGAACCAAAAATAATATGCATAAAATTCTTACCTTCATGTCAAGTATGTGATTCCTTTTGTCGGCAAGTAAAGTGGAGACATAATTGGAACAGAATGTGGATAAATAGAGGCACCTCTGCGACTAAGAATGGGAGCCACACAGCAGAGAAAAATATATTGTCAATGCTGAAAATTGGCTACTCCTGCTGTCATATCCCAAAATAAGGTTAGTGAACTCCATAGAAGACCGCGTGATTATTTTGAATTTTGCTAAGTCTGTCAATTTGCTTTAATGATGAGTTTTCTTTTAAATTCTTTAAGTATATTTTAAGATATTGGTATTAAGATATTTTTTTGAATTGGATTCTTGAATCTGGAAGGTAATAATATTACATTTATTTTCAGAGTAAGTTGTTTTATGAGAGATATTGAGGGGGGAATTTCAGCTTTGATGCTGTGGTAAGGTTGATGTTAGTAATAGCGTTGACTTCTGTGATATATATTCCTGTTGGGATTGTGTGTTCCTATCATTTCAAGATGGGTTTTAGATGGTGGATGAAATTGATTGCGTTCATTTTAAGACATCCTTTTAATTCGAGTCCTTTGGTTTTACCTATTTGTTATGTTTCCTCTTTGTGTTGAAAAGTAGTGTATTGTAGACTGTATTGGCATACTTTTGTTCTTTTACATATAATGTACAGGTCTGTATTATAATGTGGCAGGTGTTTAATTTTCCCTGAAGTTGGTTTGGGATACGGTATTTATGATGTTGAGTTCTATGAAACCATGCCATATATGTGTTTTATAAATTGGTTTTGTAAATGTCATGTGATTGACACATATTATTCTGAGATAATTTTGTCTCCTGTATTGGACACGGGAGTGTCATTTACTTACTAATTGATGTGTACAAAAAAATTGAACTTGCTATGAAAAGATTACTACCAACTGTTAAGATGTTTCAATTACTATATTGCCTTTTAGTTAGTATTCAGAAAAATTTGAACTTTGCACATAGATAATTACATCTTATGTGAATTTGTTATTGTTAGATGGTTGCAATATCAACCTTGGTCTCAACCTTATATAAGGGTATTATTACTGCTCTCCTCCAATCCCTCAGAACTATACACTCCATAAACGCTTTGTTACACAACTTCCAAATCCATACAATCACCACCTAGCCTCCGTTCTTTATTATTTCACCAGTAATTTCATCTATACCTGCAGATTTACCATTCTTCAACTTCCTCACTATCCCCATTACCTCCTCCTTTACATCCCCAAAATACATATTCCTTCTAGCACCATCAAACCCGCACACATTTATTATCACCTCTTCATTAATAACAATGTTATACAAAAGTCTTCCCAGGTCTTGGATTCTTGATCACACACACAAACACACGCACAAACATATACACACAAACATATATATATATATATATATATATATATATATATATATATATATATATATATATATATATATATATATATATATATATATATATATAGTATATATATATATATATAATGGGGTAAAACCAGGCTCGAACTTTTCGTGGCTGAATATATAAATATTCTGTGCTTGTCTCTCTCTCCCTGCTCTGGACATAACATCGAGTATTTAAATCCTCCTTTGGAATAGGCTCGCCCATTATTGCTGGTCTATTCCGTAAATAGTATATACCGTATATAGATAGAGAGTATATATATATATATATATATATATATGGTATATATATATATAATATACATGGTTATTGTTGTTATTAGTATATAACATATACATATATATTATGTTACATATGCTATATATTAGTATTATTACATATATATATATATAGTATATATTATTATTATATATATATATATATATATATATATATATATACGATGTGACCATTATATATATTATTATTATATTATATATATGTTATTATTATATTATATATGTTAGTTGTTGTTATATATACATTATAGCATATTATGATATATATATTATTGTTATTATTGCTATTATTATTGCTATTTGCCACGTCATTATATTAGTTATTATTATTATTATATACATATTATTATTATATATATATATTATTATTATTGGTTATTATTATTATATATATATTTATATATATATATATATATATATTTTTAAAAGTTGATATGGAATGTTGGTCGGACATAGTCTATATATCTATTGTTACTATGGTTGTTGGTTGTTGCTATTATCAGTGTTATATATATATATTATATATATATATATATAAGTTATTATATATATATATTATTATTATATATATATATACATATATTATATATATATATATTGTTGTTAAAGAAAGTATGTTATTATATATATATATATATATATATATATATATATATATATATATATATATATATATATATATATATATATATATATATATATATATATATATATATATAATAGACATTATTTAAGATAAGAGGGGATCGTATATCATAATTTTTAAGAATATTAATTATTACTTTAGATCTTTAGGGTAAAATTTGGAAACATTTTTTTGTTAATATAAATACTCTAAAAATTTTCCTCAAGTTTTGGAATTCAGGAGTAATTAATTATTCAAGAATGGGGGAAGGAAGGTGGGAGAAATTAGGGAGTTGAGACAATTTTGGGGGAATAAATGAGAGAAAAGATGAGGGAGAAAATTAAGAGGAAAGTAGATTTTTTTTTTTAATAATGCAATTGAATAAAAGTTATGAATTACGGCATTGTAAATTATTAATTTTCAATTTATTATTATTATTATTATTATTATTATTATTATTATTATCTATTATTATTATTATTATTATTATTATTATTATTATTATTATTATTATTATTATTATTATTATTATTATTATTTATTATTATTATTATTATTATTATTATTATTATTATTATTATTATTATTATTATTATTATTATTATTATTATTATTATTATTATTATTATTATTATTATTATTATTAATATTATTATTATTATTATTATTATTATTATTATTATTATTATTATTATTATTATTATTATTATTATTATTATTATTATTATTTACTTTTTTCTTTACTTTTTTCGCATTTTTTGTTGCTGTGTATCATAACGCTAGGAAGCGTTAAATTCTTCTCACTACAAAATATTTGAGGTACGAGCTTCTTTCCAATAATTATTATTTTATATGTATACTGTATCTTGTGTAGGTACTCTTGTATATCTTCACTCTTAAAGACTTTACATACATACATACATACATACATACATACATACATACATACATACATACATACATACATACATACATACATACATACATACATACATACATACATACATACATACATACATACATAGTTACATGTACATTTCTACATACATACATACATACAACATACATACATACATACATTCTTATTACCATTATGCCATACATTCATACATTCAAGATATAAAAAGCTATATATATTTGTTATTAATTACAGAAAAATATATACATACATACATACATGTTACACATGATAAATAAATGATGTTAAACATACATACATACATACATATAAATATTATTATTATCGCTATTATTATTATATATACATACATACATACATACATACATACATACATACATACATACATACATACATATATGTGGTACATTACAGTCCCTTTTTAATTCAAAAATCGTATTCCATCATTTAACTAAATAGCAACTTAAGCTTTCCAAATAACGTAAATACGTTTTATATAAACAAAATGGAAAGAGTCGCTTCAGGGGCCGTACCCCTACATGATCTTTCTCGCAAATGCAATGTATAAGAGTTTGTATCTACTTTGTACGTCTGCAACGGAACTTTGACTCTCGTAAGCGTACAAAGGCGCTCTGAGCCATCATATTCAACGAGTTGAGGTAAAGGCTTGTTAACGCCGTGTTGTGAAATGGGTCTGCTAACCCTTCACTTTCTTATATTATATATATATATATATAGAGAGGTGATAGAGGTATAAGAGTAGATATAGAGCAGCATATATATATATATATATATATACATATATTAAATATTTCAGTATATTTCTGTTCCAGCTTTACCCAGCTTAGAGCTAATCCATTATGGTGAATCTAATTAACCACCACTCACCCCTATATTCATATATATATATATATGAAGTTATGCACGAAAACGCGATAATGATAAATGCGAAAACGTTAAACACCCACCTTCCGACTGAACGAAGTAAATATACCG
>JABUQX010075077.1:0-39785 GCA_015478945.1 Trachelipus rathkii | reverse complement strand
TATATATATTATATATATATATATTGTAATACTTTAATATCTTATACATCTATTATATAATATATATATATACTTTATATATTTTATTTATATATATTCTTTATTTATATAATATTATTATTATATATTCTTCATCTCCTTTCCCCAAGACTGGTGGTAAGGTTGGTAAGAAGCATCGAAAAAGAAAAGCCGTTAGTAGAAGGCAATATTGATCAAAAGTCTCGGAAAAGAAAGCCCAGCCTTACCCTTCCCCCTCTCTGTACCATTAATAATTAGTAAGAACTCGTCGCCAGTCAGAAAATCCACCCTTTTATAGTGTCTGACACGGGAATGCGACGGACCACTCCTCATTTACTATGGTAAATCTCAGTCGTAAGGGTTCATCCTTGACCCAGGTGGCCACACCATACCCCTAACCCAACCATTCACTCTTATTAATGCACCTTTATTCTCGCCCTCTGCCAAACAGCTCACATTTCTGTCCTTCAGACATTCGTTTTACTGACTCAATCCATCTTATTCTTCGATCTATCAGCCCGGTCGGTTTTTTCAACTCACTCTGCCACCTGTTTTTTTACATCCGTTCTTAGATAATCGCTTACTATCTTCCATCCTTTCCCTACTACTGCCCACAAACCATTCTCAACTTCATACTTTTTTTTTTCCATTTTATTCTCTCCATTTACCCCTTCTCACACCACACAACTCGTCTAATATGTTTATTTATTTTATTTCTATTCCTCATTTTATCAATTCTCTCTCAACCTTAGCATGGCCCCCTAAGATTTGTCCATTCTGCAACACAAAATTGTAACTTTTAGATCCTATTACTTCTTATTCCAGTTACCATAGCGCTTCCCTTATCTTTACTTTAAATATAACACATTTGTAACAATCATACCGTCATGTAAGACCCTAGCCGCACTAAAGACTTAGTCCCTTTTACATCACAACGATTTTTAATTGCACCAGCCCCACCTTCATGTCCTATTCACAACTTTCTCCTTTACTAAATTCTGCATCATCCGCTTCCCTTTCAATCCAACATATAACCCTAAATATTTAAATCATGGCACACTCGTTACAGTCTGCTCATCATCTAACTATTAACTTCACACTGAGCGGCTGTCCTCATTCCACAACTCATAACCTTTACTCTTATCTACGTTTACTTTCAAACCCCTCCTTTACATACCCTGCCGAAATCTCTTCTACCAATTCTCTTCAAACTCTTCAGAATTGTCCAACATCAAAACTCAAATCATCCGCAATAATAGTGCTTAGCACCTCCACTCTTATCTCCATCATTCCTAACTACCATTCCTGTCACGCCCCACCTTCAATTTCTCTAAACCCCATTTTTATATATACAAATTGAATTATATATATAACCAAGTGAGACATAACACAACCCTGCCCTCACTCCGCTATTAATAAAACTAAACCAATCACTTTTGATATTCCATTCTATTCTTCCACCACCCCGCCTCACTATCGTCATACTTATACCTTTTGATTCCATTCAGAAGCCCTATCACCAACATATCCTGTCCCATAGCACCGTTCCCTATTATACCCTATCTATACCCCTGTTGCAGATAATCCATAAAACCTAAATACAATTTCTCTCTTTTCTCCTCATTTTTCTCTTTTCATGCCTTCAATCTGTATATAAATGATTTTGCATCCCCACTATCTATACCTACTCTAACGCCACCTTGTTCTTTCACCAATCAGTCCTTCAGTCACTCGGCGCACTCTTCGACACCCCAGCATATATCTTCCTACTATACTCAATAAACTAATAATTCTCCTATAGTTCATACAGTTCCCTTTTATCTCCCTCTACCTTCTTTATATAAGTTTGCTACTTTTACTGCTCTCCGTCCAATCCCTCGAAACTTCTTTTATACCTCCATAAACGTTCTTTATTACACAACTTTCAATGATCTCAATCAGGTCTACCATCTCGCCCTCCTTATCTGTATCATTTCACCTTGTAATTTCACCCTTTTTATTATACCTTGCCCAGATTTACCATTTTCAAACTTTCTGACTCTACCCATTCCTCTCTCTATCACTGAAATCATCCCCATTTATTTAATTACTTACTCTTCATTCTTGCACCATCAAACTCACTCACACATTCATTATCACCTCTTTCATTACTGCCAAATTATTATATCAGATTTTCTCCAAAGTGCTTCTTTTTCTCACCACTCTCACTTTCAATGCCTATTCATCAGCTTACAAAAACTACCATCCCTATTCATTATTCTTTTCTGACAGTCAAAAAAAATTAACGTTCCCCTTACTCTAATTCTTAACCTTCGCGCTTCCTTCCGCAAGAGGCTTCCTATTCCCTTGTATGTCCCTCTTCATCCTCCTTCCAAACTCCAAATTCTCTTTCAACACCCTTTCTTCTTTTCTTCTTACAGTTCTTCGCTCTTCTTACACTCTCCTTTTTCTCTCCTTATATAATTCCACAGCCATCTTTCTTTTGAAACTTTCATCATTGGCTGTTTTATGTACATTCAACCACGCCTTTCTTCTTTTCTTTTAACGCTGCATTCACCTCTTCGATTCCATCCATCTCACTGTTAGCATTCTTACTCTCTACTTTAGGCACATCCACTAACTCTTCCTTTGCACTACACAATTGCTTCCTTCATTTTCTTCCAGATTTATTTAGTTTCTGCTTGTTCACTTGTTCACATTCTGATTTACTTGCGAGCGTTCTTACGTACTTATCTTCTAATTACCTTTTCACAAACTTCTCACTCTTAATTTAACCCAATTCTTTCGTATCACCTTTCCTCTCCATCCACAGTTCTTTCCCATTACTTAATTTTACATTAGAACAACAAAAATTTACAGTTACTCCCATTCCTAAACCCCATCACTGATTTAACATTCCACACATAACTTTTCAAACATCTCTTCTTCACCAACCACAACGATCAATCATACTTTCACTCGGTATACCATCTCTATCCCTTACACCAACTTCTTTACTCTAATTATGGTCAATCTTCGTTCTCAAGAGAAGTTGATGAGGCTTTTGCACACCATACCCTCCCCTTCACAGAAACATCTCAATCACCTCTTCGCTACACTATTCTCATTTTCTCCTGACACTCCAAAACCACCTGTTTTTTCTCTATACCATCCTTTTTTTCATCACTATATTTTTCATCTTTATTTCCGCTTTTTTTCTGTTTTTTTTTTTTTTTCTCCATTATTCTTTTTTTTTTTCTTTTCTTTTTGACTTATTTTATCGTTAAAAGAATTCTCTTTCCTTTTTTTTTTCTTTTCTTTTATTTTTATTTTTTATCCGTTTTTTCATTTGTTTGTTTTTTTTTTTTTTTTTTTTTTTTTTTTCTTTTTTTATTTCTTTTTTTTTTCTTGTCTTTTTTTTTTCCCTCTCTTTCTCACTCTTTTTTATCTTCCTTTTTTCCTTATTTATTTTGTCTTTTTCTATTTTTTTTTTCTTTTTATTTGTTTCGTTTCTTCCCTTTTTTTTTTGCTTATTATTTTTTAGTTTTTTTTCATTTTCATATTTTATGTCCTCTACTTATTATTAGAACATTAAGATTATATTGTATATATATAAAATCATTATATATAATTATATATTATTATCTATATATGCTTCCGTCAGTTATCCATATAAATATATCATACGTATATTTATTTTATTATTTTATTTAATTCTTTTTTATTATTATATATATTAATATTTATATTTATTAATTATTTATGTTATTTATTTATATTATAATTTATATATATATATATATACTACTTGTATATATATAAATTCCATATTTAATAGTCAATATTTAGGCCTTTTTCATAAAATGCATCCATATTTGACCATAACTCTTCACACTTGGAATATGATATAGAGCTTCTTTTTTTATATACATCCATTCATGATGGTACTGGTACAATATCCAACATGCACAACCATTTGTTATTATAAAAACGGTAACATTTTTTTTTGTTTTTATAAACGAGGATAAGCGGAATTAATAGATTAAAACGGCTTTTTTTCACAACCTCTAGTTGTGGCTTTCTCTCCACCTGGGCAGGGGTATGAACCCTCCTACACTTGTTTACGATTTACCATTTAGTGCGCAGGTTTTTTTCCGGTCCCGTAAGCCCTCATAGGTGTGGATTTTCTGATTGCGACGAGTTCTTACTATGATAAATGGGACAGACGTGCGATGGTCTTTCCTAGTGGTTTAGCCTCCGGTTACTGTCTTTAACTCAGTGCCAAACGCTGGAGTCCTTAGTGTTGTAATCCCTTGCTGATGAAGACTAAAATCTTCTGTGACTCATTCATTTAAAATGGGCTTTCTTTTCGTACTTTTGTTCATATTTCTCTTTATCTTGCTTTTCTTTTCTGTATCGCTGTCACGCACCTTACTCTCCAGTCTGTCTGGAAGAAAAAGGTAGCATGAAAGAATATAATATTTACTATTACTTTATATTATTATTACTTTATATATATTATATTATTATTTATATCTTAGTATCTCATATTATTAATTATTATAATATATATATTCTATCCCTATTTATTTATTTACTTATCTTATATTTTTTATTATTTATATTATATATTTTATTATATACCTATTATTATTATATATTAACATATACTATATATATATACTATATATTATCTATTTACTATTTTTATATTTTATTATTCTTTATATATATGTCTTTAGGGCGTATACATATCGGTATGCTAGTTCGGCTAGGTAGCTCCTATCCCCAATAATTTTCTGAGTCTTTTTTAAAAAATCGATTCAATTGGCTGAAATCTAATAATAATAATTAAAAATTGATCATGCACATCAAAAGCAAGATACTATTTAAAAAAAAAAATTAAAAAAAAAAACTCTACTTACCGTTTTTAATAATTAATGTTTCGTAATAATAAATATTAATTTGGAAATTTTTTCGCTCTCTTACCCTATTTCCCTTAGAGTTTAATATCTTTGTTATCGGCGTTACGTTGAGAATTTAATTTCTCCTAAGTATTATATTTATGGTCAGGCTCAGGATAACACATACCCGTCCTTTGACCAGACGCCTAAAAAGTTAAAACATCGGTTACATCTCTTATTATATATATTATATATTCTTACTCGCTTTTTTATATTATAATTTATATATATATTATTATTTATTTATATACTATCTTTTTTATATTGATTATATTTTTTTATTATAATAATTATTACTTATATATTTATATTATTTTTATATATTATTCTATCTAGTATAATATATTATTTATATAATACTATCTTTATACTTATATATTTTTTCTCTTATTTTATTTATTATATATTTATTCATATTTTTTATATATTAGTAAATTTATATTTATTAATATTTCTCATATAATTAATATATATATTATATATATTATATAGCATCAAGTTTCTCTTACGTATCAAATGCATGGCCAGCAACATTGTTTATCTTGAAGTCCATTGTTTTGTTATTATTAAAATTTGATTTTTTATTATTTATTATCTTTATAACTATTTTTTAGTCTTTTTATCTTTTTTCTTATTATAATTAAATTAATTTAATATAGTGAATAATGGTGAATAGTAAGCTAGTTATTTTTTTTTAATGGAAATCTAATATCTAATAAACTTTTATCCAAGAACAAAAACTTAGATTTTTAAAAAATCTTTATAATAACATTTCAGTTAAGCGACAGACATATTTTTCCCATTTTTTACATGTTTCCTATTCATATTTTATTATTCATTATTTTATTATATTTTATATTATTTATCTTATATTTCATTATTATTATTTATTATTATTATTTATTAATATAATTAAAATAAAAATTACTATCTTAATAATAATAATAATATAATAATAAAAATGCTTTTAAATATAATTTTAAAGAATAATCTCTTACATGGCGGAAAACGATCAAAATGCAATGTACAATAAATGTAAATTTTATATTATAATAAATACGTAATATTTTATATTATTTTATATTTTTATATATATTTATTATATATTATTATATTATATTCTATTTATTCTATATTCTTATATATATATTTATATACTTTTATATTTATCATTTTATTCTAAATCGTATTTGCGTAAATCTTCTGTTATTCTTCGCTAGGCATAGTTGCTATGTTATTTTTATTTTATTTTTAATTACTATTCGTAATATATACTTATTCAATTTCTTATAACCTACCCATATCTAACTGTGGATTGATATATATTTACCATTATTATATATTATATATTATTATATAGAATGACTACTTCTCCTATCCTTTCAACTATCTAACTTTCAAGGTACGCCACTGATGTTATATATATATTATATTATATAAATATTTATATATTATATATATATATGTATATTTATATATCTTATTATTATATATACTTTGCTTATATACTTTATATTATTAATTTTTTTATTATTATTATTATATATCTATTTATTATACTATATATATTTATGACTATATATATTAATTTATATTATCTTATTGTATTATATAATTATATATATTCATAATTATCTTTTATTTATATATTATATATTATTATATCCTATATATATATTATATATAATATTATATACTAATTCTTATATATTTATATATATTATTATACTTTATTTTTACCTTTATATATATATATATAATATTTATACTATATACTTTATATTATAATTATATATATATTTTTTTTTGCATTTATTATTTTTATATATTTTATTTAATATATATATATTTATTATTATATACTTTATATTATATATATTATATATTTTATATATATAATATATTAATATTATATACTACTTATATTTATATATATTATAATTTTCTCATTTTGTTTTATTATCTTATTATATATATATATTATATTATTATATATAGATTGTGTTCAGAGCAGACGGTATGGGATTGATAAGCAAAGATAACTCTGTGACTATATTTGATGTTATTACCTTCTCTTGAAGATTGAGTGAGTGGGCTTGATCACAATGGATTCAACTTCAAAGACTCATCCGAGGAGATCGATCGAAGGCTCCTTAGTGGAGATCACTGATGGCTTTTGTTTATAGGATCTTTAACAGGTTTAGTTGTAGTAGTATTGGTGGTAGCCTGTACATTATATACAACACAACCTAGTCCAGCTTCAGATCGGTTTATTAGTTGGCCTTAATATAGAGACGCCTAAAAGGGACTTTGCGATCAGCACCCTAAGATTTGTTGAGGCGAGATGACGTAATAACTCAAGCGCGCGATAACAAGTCGTTTTCAAGAGTTTAATATACGGTGCGTATGTTATAATGGTTAATGTAGTATAAATATAGAAATAGGGATTTGCTGAAGTTACAGGAATTGGTTTTGTATTTACATATTAATTAAAAAAACCAATAAAAATAAAAAATATATAAAAAAAAATAAAAAATATATATAAAAAAAATGGTTAAGTTTGCGCGTGGGAGAATGGTGGCAGGTTCTTCGACTCCTTTTTTTTCTTAAAAAGTACTGCTGAGGTTTCTTGTGTTTTGAACTGTTGGAACAACAGCCTTGTAGTTACCGATTACAGATTTTTATACTGCAATAATAATACTCTTATGTTGAAGTTGTCGCTTCAAGAAATGATCTTTTTGAAAACCCTTCTCAAACTCTCATTTCTGGATCATCTGGAATCTCATTCCACTTCTATCCGATCGCCTAGTAAGGCTTTTCGGCGCTCGGAGTTTTTACTGTGTCTTCGATATACTTTCCGTATCTCTTTACTGTATTTAATGGTTTTCCACCCTTAGGGAAACTACGTGGAGACTTGCGTGTGTGGTACGCTTGACATATCCAAAGCCCTTGACCGGGTATTGCACGCGTCCCTGCTCTCCAAGCTTCCCTTCCTTTTTGTGTTTCCTCCTTCACTTTGCTTTACTTATTTCTCTAGTTTTTCTCTCAAAATCGCCTCAATGTCGGCTTTTTTGTTGACGGGGGCGAACTTTCTTCTTCTTCTTTTTCTGTTTGTTGCTTCCTCAGGGTTCGTTCTTATCTCCTACTTTTTTATTATTACTGTCTTAATGATCTTCTCACCTGCACATAACTCTATCCACTCGTATGCCGGATGACTCGACCCTTCAATTCTCTCAACTCATTTCAATTCTGCTTCTCTCTTTTTTTACTTCTAGATTGCCCTCGCTTAATCTTTTCGATTCTATTCTGGCTGATTTGCGATAGGATTTCCGGCTGTAGGGGTCGTTCCAACCTTGTAGGAAATTTAATTCTTTTAATTAACCTCTTATAGGTTTCTATACAATATCTCCCTCTCTAAAAACAAAACTTCCAATTCTCTTATCTCTTTCGTACGGTCGTCTCGTCTCTCCTGTACAATATAAACCATCCTTGGCCTTAACATAAACAAAAAATTATGTTGGAAACCTCACATCACATACGGTTGCTAGGGCGGCCTCAAAGAAACTGGCAGTTCTGTTTGTTTAGACTGCGAGACCTTTTTTTCCTTCTCTCCCTCAGCTTGCCTCTATGCTCTATAAAGGGCCTTCATCTCCGCCCCTTGTAGGAGTACTGCTCTCATATCTGGTTTGGGGGGCTGGGCTCTGGTTTCACCCGGGCTTTTTGGTACAGGGTATCGATGTCAAAAGGCCCAAAAGACCTTTGATTAATACTGTTCCTCGTACGTTTCCAACTACACTGGGCCTCTTTTCTATGCTTTGCTGTGCTACGCATGTTGCTTGTGCTTTATCTCTTTTCTATAGGTGCTACACCAGCGGCAGGTGCTCGAGGAACTTGTCACTCGCGTACCTTCCACCTTACGACTTCCTTCGCTTAGCACAAGGGTGGCTGTGCTTCTGCGCCTATGAGTTTTGTGCGTGATTATGCCGCATTACTTCCAGTCGCTAGTCGCCTGCGTCGTGCTTCCTTCTTTCCAGCCCTCACTTCTGTTCTGTGAATCTCTCTTCCATCTTCTGTGTCTTGCTGAATTTAATTTCCCGCACTTCAAAGCCTGCGTCTGTGCTTCATTTGCGTTAGTTGATGAATGTAGTTGATGAATAACTGATGTGTGCTGCAACACCCCTTCCTTGAATAGGGCTCGCCCGTGAGTGGTGGTTCATCGATAATCTGTTTATAAAAAAAATATATGTCATCAACACAAGAGAGAAAAATTGACTCAACTCTCGACGCGAGAAGCTATACTGCGTCATTAAATCCGAGAGAAAATTATAATATTACCACTTGGTTAAACTTACACCCTGCGGAACTCTTTAATCCACAGTAAAGTGTTTTCTCTTGTGATCAGAATAGAAGAGCATTTCCGAAACCTGTTTTTAATGGCATCTTATTTGACAGCATAGGCATTTAATTGAAAAGAGGGAGCTTTATCCACGGAAATTTGTCAGTTAATTGGAGTTTAAGGTAGAGAACCCCAGTTCTTCTTCACGTTGTGTCATAAGCTTTTTCAAGGTAAAAAAAGACCACCAAGAACATCCCACCAGTTGAGAAGGGTCCACACATTGTCATGTCTTCAGTGTTTAACAAGGAGATCCGCTTCTGTCGAACGATTTTTTGTCGGAACCAAACTGACAAGTTTTGAAAAAGCCGGTCGACTCATTCCAGAACAGCGGAGAAGGCGGTTTCCTGAAACCATTTTCTCTATTAATTACAGGGAATGACAGGTCAGCGAAAATTGGTCTTTGACATAGTAACTCCCTATCCTCAGATGTTCTCTCTTTTTCCCGATATCAGTTACAATACTTCTAGTCCAAATAGATGGTAAATAGTCAGATTCGATCCCAAATTCTGTCTAGACAGATTTCAGCCCAAAAAACGCCTTCGAAGTCGTTAGAAGGAGGTATATGACGGCTAGCCATAATGTATACGATAATTCATGCTTCTGTGGTCTCAAAGTCTGGTTACTCGTCTTTGCTATTCGTCAGTTCCAAGTTTGATACTCTGCAAGTGGAAAAAGACGGTTATAGGTATGATCTTCTCTTTTTGATGTTGAAAAGTCTAGCAGTGCTTAGTCTATGGTGCTTCTCTAATTTTTTGCAAAGGCTTCAGAATTAGCGCGAAAGAGCCTCTTGTTGTTATGGCCACACTGAGACCTAATTGCATCCTTTTGCCAACAGCCAACAGGTTGAGCGCAGGGCGTTTCGTCTTTCACATCGGGGAAAATAACGGAGTACTGTGGATTCCTTTATGACGTGAGTTGTATGGATCGACGAGATATTTTCTGCTGCAACTTTCCACACTAATAGAAAGGAAGTTGTGGAGTTGACAGTCGAAATTATAAGTTCTTAAAAATATTGTTTTAAGTGTTTTTGTCGATAATTAGTCCGAAATGATCTCGCTTTGCGTGATTTAAAAATATTATCATGTATGGTTGTGTGTTGGTACATGGCCTTCTGTTTGCCGTAGACGTTCTCCTCTCGGTTTAGCTTGTGCGCACTTCTTGGAGTGATCCTACCAAGGGCCGTTGCCTATACTCACTTGCCTGCTGGTTAGATTACGTGAAATGCCAAGCTTCCGCTGATCTGATGACAACTTGCTGTAAGAAATTAAGATTAATCTAAAGGTTGAAATATACATAGAGAATTGGAGAAAATGCGTGATTAGCTGTTGGTCCTGATAAAAAGAAGCACAATCCGCTCGGTCATAACGCCAAACTTGAAGAAATTAGATTTTAACATTTGTCGTTGCTCGCTAGCGGTTGGGAAAGTCGAAAAAAAAACTATAAGGCTCGTTTTTTTTTCTATGAAAAAAACACAGCCTTGAAAAAAACAAAAAAATGTTTTTTTTCGTTTTTTTTCATATTAAGTGGAGTTGACTCTGCAGTTTAAATCTTTGAACAATTTTTATTATATTTAGTTTTTAGTAAATTTAGCTCTAATTTGGACATTTTTTGGCTCCAATTTCCTACAAGGTTGAAGCCCCTGAGTTTGTGCTCAAATAATTTTTTTTGGTTTTTTCCATATTTTTATTTTAATTCTGCAATCTTTTTGATATTCATATATATTTTGTTTTTGGCTTCATTTAAGGTTTTCCTACTCTATTTCAAATGAATTGCAAACATTTTTTATCATAATTTTATTTTAATCAGAATTTTTAGGAATCAGTGAATGTCACTTGGTACAAAAAGTTCTTGTGACTGCTTACTTTTTTAAGCGAATAATAAGGTAGCAAAGGGCACCTCTGCCCATGAATGTAATCTTTTGTTGCTGTAGACGTGTGCCTAAAACTGAGTATTTATTTGCTCATAATCTAGAACTAGGAAATTCTGAAAATTTACCAACTTGAAGAGAGTATGATTATGCCTAAGGCAGCTAAGCCTTAATGAGTCCTGTCCTGTCCTCCCTGCTCCTTCACCACTGTCTATTTCTTCACACGATTACTTCGATTTACGACTCTTGAGATATCACGATCTTATCAGTTCATATCAAAATTTAAATGTGGCTGCATCACGTCTGATGAGCCCAGCTTGATAATGAGCTTGACAGCTTAGCTCCACAGCAGCAGTATTCAGACTAGCTTAGTTGACTTCGGCATGGCTTGGTATTGGGTACTAGTTTGATATTGAATCAAAAGTTGCTATTATTCTAAGCCATTTTTAATATTTAATTTTAGTCATTTTTGCTAATCCTCCCATTTACAATCTTGATATAATTTTAATTTAATTCTCAATATTTTTATTATTTTTTTCATTGCATCCCTTAAGTCACTTTTTGAGTTTTGTCATTCAGATTCATTTCTATATAAATATTAATATACTATTATGTTAAAAAGATAAGTTATTTAATAAATTTTATTGATGATACATTATTTGGTTGCGCAATAAAAACTGTGTTAAAAAACTAGCCAAGATTTGCAGGAGTCTTCGCTATCCTGGCTATCAACTTCTACTATAAATTGTAACCGAAAACAAATTGTTATAAATAATATAAGAGAAAGCGTAGTTCTGCTATTTTATTAAATCAAAATGTATTTTAATTATTTAGTTTCATTTTCAACTTAAATCATTATTTGAAAAACAATAATAATAGTCAAGTGATTAATATGTGTCATGATTAGTCTCTTTGTATTTTTTAAAAGACATTTAATGAAAATAAAAACCGAAAAGAAAAAAACTTGAAAAAACACTAAAATTTAAAAACATTTATTATAGAAATATTTTTTTCACTTTTGGAAAAAAAATTGGGTTTTGAAAAAACGGTTTTTTTTCCCAACCCTAGCGCCTCAACACTCTATTATAAAGATATTGTTCTGTCTCTGATTGTGCTTAATGATCACCTCTCTAGTATGGTCTTGCGCACACCTTTTATGAATCACCTCTTTCGTAGTGATTTGATTTTCGAGCAAAAGCAAAATATCAAACTACTACAGATATTCAAACCAATCAAAACTTCTGTTCAGATCTCCTTGTTTTTAATTTGCTTTCAAGTCCTATACGATTAACTATCTTTTATACAAGCCAGTCTGCACAGATGGTTTGTGAAATTTCTATGATATTATGGAAAGTTAATAGGAAAAACTTTATTATATATATTAGCTAAGTCTTATCACAAATCATATTACTACGTAATATATATTATTCTTTTCTTTTCTCTTACATTTTCAGTTATATCATATGGAATAAGTCGCAAAGAAGTGATTCTCATTATTATATTTAATCTTATAGTATGTTTTGGTAATGTGGTTTAGTGATATTATTATTATCGCTGTATTATATATATCTTGTATTTGTAAAAGATTTTTTGCCAATTAATAATCATATTATTTTATCGTATTTTATATAGTTAGATATGTTTTTCATTATATATTTATCTTATTTAGTTTGTATATCTTTTATTTATTATTGTAATTATTGTTTGTCTTGTTAATATTGTTTGAATGTTTTATTTTGTTCTTCGCGTTGTTAGATAATTTTAGTAATGATTTTATATTTATTTTGGATTGAATATTAGATATTTATTGTATTTGTTTCTTTATGGTATATATTATTTATATTATAAATCCTTATAATATGTATATATATTGAAGTGTTGGTTAGAGATTGAAACATATCATTATTATTATTAATTATATTTTTTTATATCAAATTATATTTTATTGCATATTATGTATATTATATTATATTGATTTCTGATTTTCTCCTTCTAAAATTTAGTATTATATGATATGATTTTTTATTAATGTTATGATTATGTTTTTTTGTTATTTTATATTATTATTTATTGTTATTTGTATTTTATTATATATTATATGTAATTTTATATAGTTTTTATTATATGTTTGATTTTATTAACAAATATAATTTATGGCATTTATCGCGTTATTTTATTTTTATATTATTTATTTGTTTTGTTTTATATTCTTTTTTACTTTATTGTTATTATTATTATGTATATTTATTATTTTTTTATTTATATTTATATATTATTATATAAGTTTAATTTATATTATATAATTATGTCTATTTATTATTAATTATTTATGTACTTAATATTATAATAGTTATATTATTATTTATATTTATATTTGTATACATTCCTGCGCAGGGATGAAATGATTCCAGATGTGTTCTGGTTGAGAGTTATTTATGAACAGGAGAGAAAGGAAGTGAGAATGTGTCCTCGCGGAGGATGCGCGTGGAGACAGTTGGTTGCCAGATGTTGTGGTGGTGTCTTGTTGTTGTTGTATGGGTGGTTTATTAAATCTGGTTGGTAGTGTTATTATTGTATATGTAGGGTTTTGAGGTCGTGGCGCATCTTTGATTCACTCTTTGCCCTAAGAATGACTGATCTGGTTCTTGGTAGTGAGTGATGGTATTTCTGGTCCGCTATGTGGTGGGGTTGGTTGATTTTTAGGAAGTTGTTGGGTGGGTATAACTGCAGTCTTAAGTAGTTTTCTTGTTAGTGTTGTGGGTGTATTATGTTGTTTGTGAATTGATATGTGGTGTTTGTGTTTGGGGAGGTGGAATGCTGTGATTCTATAATTGTTTGTAATATGAAAGGCTGTGACAGGAATGAAAGAGGATTGGAGCTGGTGAAGTCTTGTCGAACGGGTGGATGGGGATTAGGAAGAAATGCTGACTATGGGGTGTTGGTGAGTGTTAATTGATTCGTTTTGGGTTGTGTGAGCTAAAAGAAATTTGTGCTGTATCCTTTGATCATATTCCTAGGTGTGTGTCTTTTATGAGGTAGTATTTGGTTTCTTCTGTGTAGGTTAGTTTGTTGCGGGAGGGTTTGTCTGTGATGTGGCAGTTTCTTTGGTTATGTATTTTTTATAATGATATATATACTGTTTAGTATTTATTATATTATATGTTTTATTTATTATATATATTATTATATTATTATATTGTTATTATATTATTTATATGTATATATAGTATGATATATAGTATATATATATATAATATATAGTGCTTATATAGATAATAATACATTAGTATATTGGACTTCTTTTATGTTTTTTTTTTGTCAAGTAGTTATGAGTGGTCGCGAAGTTGTTTGGTGAGTTATGCAAGATGTATTGTTGTATTATATGGTGGTGGAATGGTCTGTTATTGTTTGTGAAGTCTGTGTTGCTCGGATTGCGGATTGTTCTTAAAATATGTCTAGTTTTCTTTGTTTGGATAAGATGAAGAAGTTGTCTGTTTGCCGTGTTGTATAAGGGTGAGATGAGGTGGATCTAGAGTGTGTGTCTCGCAAAGATTTTGGAGTTTTGTTTGATGAAGGTGTTTATTTGTAATCGTGCAATTTAGTCTTTTATTAAGTAGATTCATTATTTTTGTTATATTTTGTGGGTTTTGTGTTTTCAAGGTGTTGGCTCAGGTGTTGTGGTGTTGGTGGTTGTTTGTTGTTTTTGTGGTGGTTTTGTGGTGTGATTTATAGTAGTTTGATGAATTGACTTTTGTGGGTTATGTGAGGGCGAGGGCATTTCTGGTTTTTCTGTCAGCCATTGTTTCGAAGTTTGTTGATGTTATGTGTATGTTCAGGTGGTGGCCATGTTTAAGGTTCTGGTGTGTTGTTTAGTGCTCTTATGGTATATGTCATTCTGCGTAGGTTGGATGAATTTTGTGTGTTTTTTGTTGTGTGGTTGTTGACCGAGGAATCGTTGCCGTGTTAATAGGATTTTGATTAGTATTTTTGGTGACAGTATGCGCCTTGGGGTACTCCGTTTTATATGTGAACTGTACTGAGGTTCTTGTAGAATTTTTTGGTGTGATTTTGGCTTTCAATTTTTCTGGCTACTTGGTTCTGTTATAAATCCTATTTCTAGTTGGTGTGGGGATGCTAGATTTTGTTATTTCTTGGATCAAGTTGTGTTTAGGTACTGTATCTGTAATGCTTATGTTGATGGTATCGTAAGTGTGTGATATAATTTAATTGTTTTATATGGAGGTTGGTTGAGTTAGCCTTTGTGATGTGAGGTTGGTAAGTGAGTCATTGTTCATGAGTGCGGTGTGTATGTGGGTTGATGGTTTTGTTTGAAACCGTTGTAAGCGAGAGTCTTTAATTGAATGTGTGTGAGGGTTATTTTGTTTGCTTTAAGTATTTTGTTTTTACTAAAGTTTGCAGAGTGTTGATAATAGAGAGATGGGGCTATATGATGGATAAAGTAAAAACTGGTTTTCTTTTCCTGCTTTTAGATTTGGAGTATATAGGTTAGTCTTTTCTTCAGATAGTAGGGAGAATGAAATTTAGAGACTGATGCGACGCTTATTATATTATTTTGTGCTGAAATTGATGTAAACTGGTGGTTCCTGATGGGTTATGATTAGCGGTTTGTTGTAGAATTGTTGTGTCTGCCGAGTGCAGTGTGAGTGATTTTTTATGCTTTTGTTTAGGATTTTCTTGGTCGAGTTGTTTGCTATGTCTTATTTTTGTCTTATTGCGCTGGGCCGGCGGTAGTTGGCGTTTTATTTTCCTGTGCGAGCTTTGGTGAAGGATTCCTGTTTTTAGGTATGTGTGGGTTTTTGAACTCGTTCTTTGAGAGAAGTGGAGTTGCGAAATGTTTTCGTGTTTTTCGTTGGTATTGGGGGATTTTTGTGGTGGGTGAGTGCATTTATTCTGTGAGTGTGATGCTTTTGATTGTTGGTGGTGAGTTTTTCAGCTTATTATTTTATTGTTTTCTCCTACGATTCTGGTGTGTTATTCTGCGTGTGTTGGGATGTTCTTTGTGTGAGTAATTGGTTTTGGAAGTTGTTTAAGAGTGTGTGTTGTGCTTCATTAGGAGTTTGATGATTTAGGCGTATTTTTATAGCGTTTCATAATATGTGGTTGTTCGTTTGGTTTTCAGTGTTGTGAGTGTGTTTTTTGGTACCTATTTCTCTGTTTAGTTTGAGTTGCTTGTTTTGCATTAGCTTGTTCTATTATTAGGTGTGTAGGTTTTGTTGGTTATTTTTTCTTATGCATCTTTTGGAATTATGTGAGTTTGTTAAGCTGTTTCTTGTATTATGAGAAGTGAGAGTTTTGTATGGCTTTGTTGGTAGTGTTGATACGTTTCTGTGATAATTATAGTGGGGTATGTATGATTGTTCTATGTATGTTGTGTTGTATTTTGTGCCAGTCTGCTTTTTGTTAGTTTGTTAGTGGTATTTCTTAGTGTGGGTATTTATTTTGGTTTTGTGATTGATTATTTTTGGTTATTTTATATGTGGAATGGGAGGTGGTCGGGAGTATCATAGATCGGGTGTGTGATTACAGTGGAGTTTGTGGGTGGTAGATTTGGTGAGCATAATGTTATGTCTGGTGATATGCATGCTTGTTTTTTGTGGAGGGGGTTTTGGGTGTGGCGGTTTTTGTGTTGTGTTTAGGAGTTTACGGTGTTGGGAGGATGTGGCTATGTGTTGGCGCTAGTGGAGTGGTGGGCGTACGTGATGTAGTAATAGTATATGGTAGTATTGTATATTATTATATAGTGTGGAGTTATAAATGATATATTAGGTATAAATATAGGTATTTATAGTATTATTATTACGGTATTATATAGTATAAAAATAAGTTATATTATATATATGATTCTGATGTTAATGTTTAACTATTAGGTAATGAGTATTATATATAGTATTTAGTATATGAATTATATGAGTATATATATAGTAATATATATATATATATTATTATTAGTATTATTATATATATTATATATATATAATAGGTAATGTATAGTATATTTATATGAGTGTTATATATATGTAGGTATATATATATATTGATGATAATATACGTTATTTATATATGTATTATAATAAATTTTTATTTTGATGTATTATATATAATAAAAAGTGATATATATATTAATAGTATATATATATATTAGTAGTATATTACCTCCATATATATAATATATATATTATATATATTATTACTATTTATTATATATATAGTATAATATTATCATTTTTATTATATGTATATAGTTTTTTAGATTTAATATATATTATATATATATATTATTATATAATATATATATTTATATATACGATATTTATTATTATTATATAATACATTATATAAATATATATATTCCTTATTTACTTTATATAACTCTTATTTAAACTTATAGTTTATTTTAATGTTATTTTATTATTAATTATTCTCATATTATTATTAGGTTATTATTAATTATTTATTTATTATTATATATTATTATTATTATTATTATTATTCATTATTAATTTATTTTATTTATATATTATTATATTATTAATATTATTATTATTATTATTTATTATATTATTTTTATATTATTATTATTTATTTTATTATTATTATTGATTTATTATTTATTATATTATATTATTATTATTGTTATATATATTTATTATTATTATTATTATTATTTCATTATTATTTATTATTAATTAATTATTTTATATTATTTTATTATTTTTTTTTTTTTTTTAATATTAATTTATTAAATTTATTTTAAATTCATTTATTTTCATTTATATGTTTTTTTTAATTAGTTAGTTTTCGTTTTTTTTATGTATCTTCTTTTTTATAACAGAAATTAATTATTATTATTTTTTGATTTCTCTCTAGAGTTACGTTTATTTGTCGTCTATTTACGATTCAAATGTAATAGAATTCCAATGTCAGTGAAGAATGAGATAGTTTGGAAAAATTAATTTGAATTTCAGGATTTAAGTTTTATATGGTTTATAGTAGATTGAGTATAGTATTTATTAAGTATATGCAATAAATTGCAGTATATATATATATATATATTAATAAAATATATACTATATAATATAATATATATATATATATAAATATATATATATATATATATAATATATATTATATAATATAGTAGTATAGTATATAATATAGTATATATAATAGTATTAATATATATATACATATATAATATATTTATATAATTATATATTATATAGTTATAATATATATATATTATATAAATATAAGTATATATATATATATATATTATATGAGTATTATATATAATATATATATATATATATAATATGATATATATATATATACTAGTATATCTGAGGGAGATGACATACTTAAATCATAGATCTAGTTAATACTTTTTAACGATGAAATAATTTGTCTTTCTGAGAAGAAGTTTAAAAAAAAAGGTTGAAGGTTTCGTGACTCAAAATTTAAGGAGATTAAGATATTCGCAAAGTTCTAAATTGTGACGAGGGAAACATTACTTGCTAAGGTCACGAAATTCCAGTTACGTAAAAGGATTTGGAATTGTTTAACTACAAATAATTTTTCCCAGTATCGGGTAAGAGTATTTTTAAAGTTTTAAATTTGGTTGAAAAAGATATAGTCATTTCTGTTATTTGTGGAAGATTCATAATATTAAAAGAATATGATTTTAGGTAGGGCATTTATTGGGATAGAAACGTTTAAAAGTATATTTCAGTGCATTGTGTTCAAAAATTGAAAACAAAATTTAATAGTATAATTTTAAATTCACGTATAGGTAACTTTTGATAGTATTAAAATCTTAAGTAAAAGTGATATTTTTTTTCGTCGTGCATCGTGTTTAATTTAAAACAAATTGAACTGTAGAATTCAACATTTTACGTCATAGAAAATTAATAGCAGTTTCGAACGACATTGTAGGATTGTCTGAGATTTATGACCCAACTAGGGTATTTTCTGATGGTGGAATTATTGGGAAATATTTAAACGATTATACTATAGGATATGTCAAAAAAACGGACATTGAAATTTTCCATGCATTTAAGGAAATTCGTGTATGGAAAATTGGCGTAACTAGTTGAAAGGTGACAGAATGTAATAACACGGGGCAAGCTCTGTGTTTATAATTTAGGTTAGACTTTAACACGAACGGAATAAATTATTAGAAAGACTACCCTAATATATAATCATAATATACTCAATATATAATATATTATAATATAATAATATAACTGCTTGAAATTAAACTTAACTTCTTAATATATATTATATATAATATATGTTGTGTGTGGTGCTATGGATGGCATAGTGTGGTGTGCTGTGTTGGGGTGCGTTAATGTGGGTTGATGTGCGTGGACGCACCATAGACCATTAGTATGAGAAATTTATAGCACACAAGGATTTTTAGTACATCTACAGACGAAAGTTAAGTTTTATGCAAAACTGAAAAATTGTGAGGGAAAAATTACCGTAATTAGAACTTATGGTTATATAATTCATTATTATCTATTATTATATTAGTTATTATTATTATTATAATATTATATAATATTAATATTATTATTAATTATATTATATTATCTATATTATTATTATTATTATATTATTATTCATTATTACTATTATTATTATACTATTATTATTATATATTCAATTTAAATATATACCTATTAGTATTATTATTAAGTATTACTTATTATAATTATTATTTATGTAACTTGTCATTCTTTATTTTTATTAGATTTTAAATGTGAGCACGAATGGACGCATCATAAAAGTAAAATAGTATATTATTTATGTTGTCTAGTATGGTTTGTTGTAGAAATGTATGTTGGGGTACCTTTAGTAATACCGATAGTATTATTTACTCTATTATTTATTACTAATTATTTATATATTATTATTATTACATTATGTATTTTATTAATTATTATTATTTTTTCACTTATCTTTATTGATTAATTATTCTATTAATTAAATTATTATTATTATTATTATGTATTTATTTATTATTATTTCATATTATTATTTGTTATTATCTCACTTGAAACTTAGCAACTCAGAAACGCTTGTTACCTAATCGGACTAGGAAATGATGCATCGGTTACCTATAATTTGCAAAATTTTATATTGTCATTTTCAGGGTGCTGATTGCGGGAACAAATCCAAAGGACAATCGTGTAGCTAAGTTAGCCCCTTTTAGGCTTAAATCAAACAGGAAGTGTGGGAGGCATCGTGACGGTGACGACTGGAGCGTTTGTCTCACCCATCACTAATCTGGAAATAACAAATTTGGATCGTGCTGTTGGGGCTGAGTCAATCGTTAGTATAGCGAGCTGTTCTTGGTGCTCGTAAGGAATAAATACTTACTGTAGGATTGTCAAAGGAATTTCCCGATCACGGAAACTAACTTTCGGACCACTTTGGATAAGTTGCTAAGGAGCGTATCGTTCCGTAAATTGCATAAAAATTCTGACATTAAAATTGTATTGTGAATATTTTTCCGGAAAATTTAATATTGTAATATAAATATAAGAATTATATGTTTTGATATTATATTTCAGTAATAGGGGATAAATTAAGGTTATATGTATATATTTTGGTAATAGGGTCTATAATTAGAGATTAATATAATATATTTTGGTAATAGGTACAATAAGGAATTGACATAAAATTATAATTGGAGTATTCCTTATAATATCAAAAATTTGCATCTCTTTTGTTGTTACCTTGAATCCTTTTCTTTCTATTTAGTTGTTGTCAGGAATAAGCTTTCTCCAAAGAGAATCCTGGGACCTCGCGTAAAGGCTAAATAAAACAAACAAGCAAAAATCAATTGAAAAGACAAGACGATAACAATGGTGGCTCCGTAGACTTTGGAAGAAGGATATAAAAAAAAAGAGAAGGAAAAGAAGATAATAGCACGGATATAATAAAAAATAAAGGAGAATAGATAATAAAGTGATAAACAAAACTACAAAATGCTAGAAGGATAAAAGAGGAGGATGTAAGTCAACAAGGATATTAAAGTGATAACAAAAGAAGAGTATTTATTTTTCATATATTTATTTCTTGTCTGCACACTCCTGCTATCATTATTTGGTAAATATTTTTTTCTGACTAACCATATTTCTTTACCCTCGTGTTCTTGTTTCCGTATTTAGGAATAAGTACGAAGCAGAGAGAGAGATTTTTTTTTAAGAAGAAATAAAGGAAGAAGGAAAAAGGAAGATAATTGGTCATTTTTTTGCTTTGTTTTTTTTTGAAGAAGGGAAGGATATAAAATAATTCTGAGTTCATCAAGGAATTGATAATATTAATTTTTTTTTTAATTAATAGAATTGTTATTTTCGAGAGAGACAATAATATGATTTAAACTTTTTTTCTTCCTCTGTCTGTGCTCGAAATTATATATATGAATCAATGTAAATTATAAATATATATATGGGCATATTTTTTTGTTAGGGGTATTATATTATTTTTCGACTTTAGTTTTCCTACATGATGTTGGGAAGGAAATGGAAAGACTGGTAAGTCAATTCCCGAAGGAATTTGAAGATTCCTTCAAGGAAGATCAAAGACTGCAGGTAGGTTTAAAGAAAAATTCAAAATGCACATAGTGTAAGAGGAAAATTTGGTATGTGGCTAAAAAGCTGTCAGATATTGAAAAGAAGTGGTCCAAGTTTTGGAAACCCAGACAAAGAGATTGAAGGAGGGTCAAAAGAAAGACGTTAGTAGAGATTGCTTGTTGTAGATAGTCGATTAGATAGAGGGCATGCCATAGACAGAAACAGAAAAAATTCGGGTTTAGAAAATAGAAGAAAACAGGCTTATCCAAAAAATGGAAAATACAAACAATGAACAGAAGTGATTCGGAAGAGGTGAGTGCCGAAAAAGGAAGTGCATAGAGTATATATACTGATGAGGTAGCAGTGGCTGATGTATTAGGGAATAATGAGGAACCCATTTGAGGTAACGAAACCGACTTTCTGACAAAACTTAAGGTATAAAGAACAAAGAAAGAGGAGAAAACAGGAAAAAGGAGACAGAAAGGAGAAGTTCTATACAGTAAGAAAAATAGTTTCACAGCAAAGTAACAGAATCAGGGAAGCCGAAAGTGAGGCCAGACATAGGAGGGAAAAAAGTGGTTGAAGAAACTTGTAGAACTAGAGGAATCAGGAGTGAAACATCAGAAAGCAGTCAGGCAGGATTTTATTATTAATTAAGCAGGAGGAAATGATAGAAGTTTATGGAAATCATTTAGTAAGGGCTAATGTAAAGGCCGGTGTAAAACCCCTAAAGTATGGTAAAGAAAAGTGCAGATAATTGATGCCTTTTCTAAAGATTTTCGAAAGGTGATGACAAATGAAACAATTAGGAAAGCGATTAAGAACCGTTGGGTAGTAGAGCTAAATGAAATTTTTGGGAGGGTCCCAGTTTTGACCGGAACTATTATTAAGTATTTATAGGGCTTATAATTAATATTATAGTTACCATTATAGGCCAGGTTAAAGAGTTTTAGAAGAGCTAGGATGAAAAATAGATTTTGCAGAAGTAGTAGTACTGGAAAATGGAGATGAGGAAACACGAAAAGTTAGCAGAATTTGCACTCAGGGTGCAAACCACATATGACAGTCAGCTACCAAAAGAGAGAGGATAGGGACATAGCAAGTGATAATAAAAAAAAAAAAAATAAAAAAAAAAAAAATAAACAATTTGAATGCTTGCCAAAAGGGAATAGCTAGGGAGATTTCAAAATAAGAATGGAGTGTGAATAAAAGGAATATGCTTAAAGGTCCGCTGGCAAGGACATATTGAACTGGGCACAGCCGATGAGGATTTAAACTGGAATTGATCATAGGAGGAAGTCGAGGGACGAAGGCTAATCCAATTATAGGGCAACCCTACAAAATGAAAGGAGATGAAAGGAAACGTATGCAGTATAAGGTGCGATACGGTATAACCAAGGTGGGATGTACCAGCCGAGATTAGGTTACAAGTAAAACAAATAGAGGAAGCATATGAGAAATGAGAGGCCACAAGTGTTTTGTTGTAACAGAAAATAGACAAGAAACGAGATGTTGGAGGTTCACAGAGATGGGCTTAAGATGCGGTCCAGTGATGAGCATAGACAAGGGCAGTGTGGTCCTCGAAAACACCTACAGACAGCAAGGAGAAGAACAGGAACATGGTTAGACAAAGAGCAGAGGATAGGAAGACCCTGAAAAGGAATGTTATTTTTGTGTGAGAAACGGTCACTGGAGAGACACTTGTCCCTTAAGAGGAGAGATAGAGAGAATGTAAAAAGAAAGAGGAAGGACACAACGAGTTTCGGGAAAACGAATATCCGCTCCGTCATACTGCCGGCGAACAAGTCGGAGCAGATCCACAGAAAGCCATAATGAGTTTGTTCAGGAGCCAAGCCCGGTTCAACAAGGTTGGTTGTGGGTTGGGACCCAGAAAGCCAAAGATTTGTAAGTGAACAGACTGAAGATAGCTACAACCATGAGTTACCACAAAGTGATACCTAAAGACATTAAGGGAATAATAGGTTGAGTACATAAACAAAAACACCGACAGGAGGTACTCACGCAGAAGGAAGGAAGCCTAAGATCAAGGTAGGCAAGGTCTTAATATAACACATTGCTGAGATTTATGATAAAATTGAATAATATGTAATATAAAATGCTATAATAGACAGTGGTGTGCAATATTGGACTGATTTCGCAATTCCGCAATTAGAGGATTACCAACCCTAAAAATAACAACAAAAAACAAGAGAACAATGACAGATCTCAAGAGAAGAAGATAGCGGAGACCCACAAACACACTGAACTAACTGCGAACGAAACAACAATAAACTAACAAAAAACGGCCCACATTACAGGTAAACATAAATGATATTGACTATGGTCTATCAGATTTTGTTGTAGGTAGATTTAAAGAAGGAACAATACTGGGCATGCCATTTCTGGTACAAAACAAGATTGAAGTAAATGTAAGAAGTGGATCTTTTATACGTCATGGGGAATTTAATATAAAGGAACAAGTATATTTAACAGGAAGATCTGAAGATTGTGTGAGGGTAGTTACGGCAATACCCGTATATAACACAGGTGAAATAACAATTACTGCAAATGAGTGGACTCCGATAAAGGCCAAATGGGATTCCCAAGAAATTAAACCTAGAAATGGAAATCATTATGACATGCAACCTGAAGAATTATTAGATTGAAGAAAGGGACTCATACCCGAAGAGGACTATAATAAACCAAGCGTTTACCCACATTAACTATTCCAGGACTGGCTGCAATGGAAAGACAAGGAACGGAACTATACTGATACCAAACTGATACCAGGAAAATTAAAACCTGGGAAGAGGTGACACCAGACATATGAATGGCTCAATCTGAGTGGTAGCATGAAGGACAACCTTAGACGATACAAGGAAATGAATGTACAGGTGAACACAAACCGATACGGGAAATAGGAGAAACAAGGAGCCATTGAAGAAGAATAGACGAAGGAAAAAACTACAGAAGGGGAAACCTTAAATTTTCATCGAAGGACTAACCTAAGAACAACGCTTGAGAACGTCACGGATGTTTGATACAAATTGGAAAAAAAATGCAGTTTTACGTAAGGGAGATTCAAAACATCAGTGAGACATCCATGACCCCATACAGGATAAGGTTGCATGATTATACCCCCCATATTACCACGCGGGCAAGAGAGGTTCGATTCAGAAGACTAATGATGAAATCGAAAACCAAGTAAAGGAGTATGTTTGAAAGACATCGTAGAGCCTTGTGCTGCAGAATGGAGTTCTCCGGTGGTGCCAGTTAGGAAAAAGGACGGAACACTTCGTCTGTGTATTGACTATCGACGCTTAAACCAAGTAACCGAGGCAGATAGGTTCCAATGGCCAGCATAAAATGAAACCGTCTTTGATGTCAGGGCGAGTACAAAATACTTTACCAGCCTGGACTTAGTAAAAGGGTATTATCAGATGCAGTTAGAGGAAGAAAGCAAGGATTTTACAGCATTTTCAACAGTCAGCGGTCAATACCGGTTTAAAAGGCTGAGTTTTGGACTAAAGAACGGACCTGCAGCATTCCAGAGCGGGAGATGCCAGCGGATGCCTAACAGGTTTCAGTCGGGACAAGGTAGTGATTTACGTCGATGAATGTCTTATTAATATCAAAAGAATTTGAATAAAGAACATTTAGTATTGATTGAAAAGGTCCTACAGCGTTCTGCGAAACGAACTGATGTAAAAGTGAGTAAATTGTAGCTGGGATCAGAAAGAGGTTAAATTCCGTAGGACACAGTTTCATCAGCAGGACAGGATCAAAAAACTGCTGGAATTTATGGATCAAGTGGCAAGTTGGAGAGACCTACTAATGTGGGAGAAGTTAAGGGCGATATTTAAGGAATGATTAACTTTCACGGAAATTTATAAAGATTGATTCAGGAAGTGGCAGCACCTACTCAGCGCCACTAACGGGAGGCAAAAGAAGGGACAAGATTGAATGGAACAAATGAAAGGATCAAGGCTTTCGAGGAACTGAAAAAACGGATGAAGGAATCAGTGGAGTTAGCATTTCCAGATTTCTCGGAAGGTAGTAAGAAGTTGGAACTCTACGTGGATGCCAGTGGATTTGGTATGGGTGCAGGCTTGTGCCAAGAACAAAAAGGTGGTAGAAGAGTAATTGCATATAATTCACACTCCTTCAATGCTTGTGAACGGAAAGCTTCCACAATAGAAAAGGAACTGCTAGCCATACATGCGCGGGATTAAAAAGTTTTCCGGCCTTTTTCTACATAGGCCAGGACTTCTCATCTTGTACCACGGAATCATCGGCGACATTGTTTATATTTACACAACGATTGAAGCTAGTGGATAGTTAAATTGGGCCCGAGTTCTGGATGACGTTGAGCGAAAGTATAGTTTCCAGAATCCATTATTTCCCGGAAAGGATAATGTGTTCGCAGACACATGGTCAAGTGTCAAAGGAAACCTGATGAGGAAATCGATATAACCGATCCAGAAGCACTACCAAAAGGTGTAAAGGTAAAAATTGGTTACCAGCGGTGCAGATTCGACATTTTAGAGTTTTGAAGGAGATACTAGATAAACGAGCATTTCTAAAATTGAAACAAAAAATCACCAGGAAGCCTAAGGGAATTTTATTGGACATTCCTGATTATGGATTGGGAAAATGTTATGGGTTGGAAAAGAGACAAAGGCCTTAAAATTTACTAAAAGCAATTCAAAAATTCCAGGGAAGGAACCAGTACCAGAAGTAATTTATAGTGGACCAGTGATGAATTCTAATACAAAGATTTGGTTGCATCATGGATATGTTGCTCAGTGGCATACATCGGACCAAAGGCAAGGAAGTGTAACAACTTAAAAGATATACACATACAGGAGGATCACACTTCAATCCAGTAGCTGATAATGGTACTTTCGATCCAAAAGGAGAAAATACAATAGTTGACGAACGGATAACTGGGGAACTAGAGACTTCACCAGAGAAAGAAAATGAAGATTACTCAGATACGGAAGGAAGTGATACATCAGGAAATAATTTATTGCAGCAATCTTCCAAAGAAGAATTAGGAATAAATTTATTAATGAAGGAAAGAGGGCACCAGTCTAGGTTAAGCTGCAACCACAAGTTAAAAGGAGTGGCATGGCAGGAGGTCTCTATCGGAGAAGTATTCAGATGCGCTTTTTTGGACACAGGATCTGTCATCAGTTTGATACAGGAAGGACTTGTTGATGGCTTAAACCAATTTGGACACATTCTGAAAAGATGGAAGGTGGATATTACTCTCAATGGAGTAACTACAAGGATTGTGGAGTGTACAACAGCAGTGGCTATAAAAATAAAAACAAGGTGCCGGGAAATAGTGCTACCATTGGTCGTCGTTCAGGATGAACATATTCCAGCTTGTTTACTGCTAGGGATGAATTATTTGGTGGAGTCAGAGGCAATTTTGGACTTCGGAGAAGGAATAATCGCACATGGGAACGATGCCGATGACGTAAGTGATGGCTTTACCATTGATGTTTATAACCTCACAGTGAATAAGGATAATGACTTAATAACAGTCCAAGAAATAATAAGATTACAAGATAACTCTAAAGTATTTAGGGACACTAAAAGTAAAGAAAAATGGAATTAAACAAGAAATTAGGAAGACTGATATATTATTGAAGGAATATTAATCGATATAGAAGGAACTACGAATGAATGAGACCATCTAGTAAAAAGGATTTAGAGATGAACCAAAATTGAGGCATGATATAGAGAGTAATCCAAACGATGGAAGCATTACTGGGTTACGCACCGGAATTCTACGACTCATGTAGGACGAGAAAAATTAACAGATCTTGTTTCAAGGTATGTTTGGCACCCAGAGGTCAGTTAAAATCATTCAAGGGATGTGGGGCCGAAATTGCCCAACTGCCAACTGAATAAAAATATGACAATTCAGGTTGTTTTCCACTCTATATGGAAGATTAAGGTTAACAAAAATCCGTTACGAATTTAGTAGCGTCGTATGTATTATGCGCCATGCCTAGAACTAGAAAAGGAAACATTGCTTGTTTGGTGGCTATATAGATCACTGTAGTAAATGGGTTGCAGTGAAGGCGTTAAAGGATAAATCTAGCAAGGAGTGTAACAGAGGCTTTTTGAAGAGACACAAATGACGCTTCCACATTTCTGCGACCCACCATACAAGGTATTGACGGATAATGGAGTGGAATTTAGGAGCACAAGATTTAAGGAAATGCTTCAGGCTTACGGAATCGAACATGTCTTTAGCAGTCCGTACAAACCAGCGGCTAACGGGGCAGTAGAGAGGGTCAACCGGACATTCGCGGAGTTTCTCAAGAATACGGTAACAAAGGATAAGGAATGGGATGACTGTTTACCCCGAGTAATAATGGTATATAATAATACAAAACATGCAGAATTAGGAGTGACCCCAGCAGAGAAACTAATGGTTCAAAAACATGAGAAAGGAAAGGTATTACCAATCTTAAGAAAGAAAGGAACAGGACAAGTGGAAAGAGGGTCATCCAAACTGGTTGCCATACGCAGTAGGGGTGAAAGTTAAAAGGAAAATCATCTCAGTGGATAGAACTTTGGAGAAAAAATTAAGTAAAAGGTACGAGGGCCCTTTTGTGATAACCAAGGTGATTGCAGGTGGAATGACATATGACATTGAAGGAAACGGAAAAACAATGAGGACTCACTATGCACATTTAAAAGTTTGGGCAGACCCCCCGGAATATTTGCTTGACTATTTTAGGATTGAAGAAAAAGAAACATATGAAATCAAGGAGAAGATACAAGTATGGGAGACAGAAACTTGAAAGAGGCACACAGTAAAGAGGAGGAGCACCCCACAAAGCCATTAATGTAAATTTATGGAGGACAATACTTGGGTGAAGATCAATCGAAGGAAAGGAAAATTGAAAAAAATAAAAAAAGGATATTTGGAGGATTTAGTAGAGGGTAGCTTATAGAGAACCTATACAAGGAAGATTATAGCAACTATCAAACTAGAAACCTTATTGAGTAGCTAACATGACCTAAGATGTTGCATTTGTATTGGCGCTTAAAAATGACTTAAATGGGACGTTAACTTCAAGCTTTAAGGCCTTGTTAAAGCAATTAAGTAGATTAATGACTAATTAAAATTTTTAAAAGTAAAATGATTTTAAAGATAAAGCTAAAAAATTGTAGGTGTCCTCATAGCGCAGTGTATTAAGTGAAGATGGTGGTGAAAGAAAGGGATAAGGTGAAAAATAAAGGAAAAGTTGAGGAATGTGAGATATAAAAAGTATTAATACATTTAATTATAATAATGTTAATTTTATAAAACAGGTAAATTAAGGAGGGTTGTGAAAGTAGAACCCATCTAGAAATGATGATTTTAGAGAAAATAGGAGGAAAGGGAGTGGATAAAAGGAGTAGAAATTTATACGTGAAAAATGGCCAATAATGAAAAAAGAACCACTAAATAAAGATAAAGATATAAAAATGTATTAAAGGAGAGCTATTGGAATATGATGAGAAGAGGAGGAACAGAAGAGAATAAATATAGGAAACTTAAGTAAGGTTGTTTTATTGTTTGAGTGTGGAAGATATTTTTTTTTATTTTTGTGATAATCAAAATAATAAGAATAGCAAATTCGAATCAGAGTTGCCAAATGTCGCAATATATTATAAATGATGTTGCCAAATGTTACGGTCTTATATAATTGTTATTTATGATAAATGTCTATAAATGTAGACTATACCTAGTTAATACTCATTTTTTTTTTTTTTAATCTTAAAGTTTTGTGTAATTGCAATTTTATTATTATTTTTCCGTATTCAATAAAAAGAAATTCATTCTTGTATAACAAAACTATAATTTTACAGTTGATTGATCAAAAATTACAGTACGAGCTTGAAATATATAATTCCAAAACTTCCCATTAAAAAATCTTTCAATTTTTTTCCATCAACGTATATCAAAAAAGGCTTTCTTTTAATGTGAGTCTGTGATCGCCTGTAGCTCGCCTGTGTACGCCTGTGTACGCCTGTGTACGCCTGTGCGCGCCTGCGTACGCCCGGAGAGCGGGAAACACACTGAATAATTACCAGTGATCAGATACAGAGTTTTTAGATTCTGATCAGCAATTATCATTATTATTGTTATTATTATTTATTCAGAATTTTTATTGCTGTTTTATTTTACATTCTGCATTATTTAAATTTCTGCCATTATTGTAATATCTCCCCCACAACATACATGACATACCATACCATACATACATAACAACAAACATAACATACCTGTTTAGCATTGTAGGGCATACATACATACATACATACATACATACATATATACATTCACCATATATTACATACGCACACATGGATTTGTTCGAACAATGTTTATTATCATATAGTTGATAAAGAAAATGTTATAGTATAGGTATGGATATATAGATATATAATTATATATAGGTAACGGTATATATATATTTATATAGATAATAGAACTATTATACCCTCTTCTTTTATTACACTGGCGTCAAGGAACCACAAAATCGGGGTGAATTTGGTTCGAACGATAAAAATGTTTAAATAAAAAGAATATGTATTATATATTATTATTATTATTATTAGTTATAAATTTTATATTATTATATACTGTAGTATTATTATTATATATATTTATATTATGTTATAGTTATTTACACTATTATGATTTATGTAATATTATTTTATATTAATAATATTATTATTATATTATTTGGGAAATTAATTATATTTAATCAAAAGAAATTATTATATTATATGGAGTTGACATAGTTATTTATCTATTACCTATTGACAAGTATTATCAAGTGATCGGTTATCATCATCATCATCACATCATCCACCTCCTGAAAAGGAAGCTTTATTATTATTGATATTACGGTGGTAATAATACATATTTCTGTTACTATTAAATCTTTCATTGTTATATAATTAATTTGATTCGAATTTATTATTTATTATTATTGTTTGTGTATTTTTGTTTATTGATTATTATTCTTATTATTGTATTTATTTATTATTTATGATTATTATTATTATTAAGTATTGTGTTATGCCCAAAGGAAACAAAGCTGATAGATAGATAGATAAAGAAGAAAAGTTAGATAAAAAGAAGAAAGCTTGTAATAGATAGCTAGATAGATGTAGGATTTAATTCCTCAATAAAAGTAAATAGATATGTAAATCAATTAGATAAATGAGAGACAATGAATTTTTCAACTAGGCAAAGTAATAAATATAAAATTAAAGAGTAAATCATATAGAAGATTAGATAGATAGATAGGATAGAGTATGATAGATAGATAGAGTGCAAAAAGAAATAGAGTACAAAAAATAAATAGATAGAAAGATTTAAAGTAAATAGATAGATAGAAATAGAGTTATATGGGAGTGAAAATTACGATTGAATTAGATAAGAGTGAATGAGAATACGATAGATAGAGCTATCGAGAATAGATAGACTAGATAGATAATACAAGAAGAGATAGAATATGATAGGAGTGAGATAGATAATTGAGAGTTAGATTAGTTGAGGTTATATTAGCACGATTGGAAAAGTTAAGTTGATTAATAAATTAGGGGATAGATAGAGTAGATAAGACGGTAACAGAGAATAAATTAGGATAGATAGGATAGGATAGATGAGAATAGTCAGTAGATAATAGATAGATAGGATAGTATAGATAGATAGATAGAGGTATGGGGAGGGGGAGATAGGATAGATAGATACACTAGAATTAAATTTTATGATTAGATTGAACATATATATATATAATAAGACACAGAATAGAAAAGATAGATACAATACAGAGCGTGAGCGATTACTATAGGATTACAGTAGAAATAAAATACCACACGATAGCATAGATAGCATGATCATAGGATAGAGCATACATTACGAAGTAGATAGATAAAGGAGAGATTAATTAATAGGTATATTAGTGAGAGATTAGATAGATAGGATAGAAGATAATATGATAGAATAGATAGATAGATAGAATTAAGATAGTAGTAGACGTATGAGTGAGATAGATAGTAGATAGATTCAAAAGGAGATAGATAATAGATAGAGCTAGATAATAGATTAGATTAAGATAGGATAGGTTATATATATATACACACATAGAGAGAGAGATTAAATAGATTGAGATAGATAGATTAGATAGAAGACACCAATAGCTATAGGGCGATAGATAGAAGGAACAGATAGATAGAATAAAATAAGTATAGATAGAGTGTGAGAGAAGAGTAGTATAGATCAGATAAGTAGAGTCTATTATATTGATAAGGATAGAATAAGTAGATATAGATAGCACTAGACTAACTAAGGTCTACAAGAAACATTATATTAATAAGATTTTTAATTAATATTAAATAGTTTTACTGTATAAGAAATATATAAACGTTGAGAATTATATTTTTTTAAATTATTATTTGAAGTGAATTATTGTCATCATCGATTTCCTTGCATTTCTCTAATTATATAATAATAAGTATATATTATTTTTGAATTCCAATAATAATAATAATAATGAATTAATAATATATTAATAATAATAATAATAATGCGATATAGTGAAATAATAATAATAATAATAATACATTAATAATAATTAATAAGAATAAATATAATAATAATAATAGATAATTTAAATCCAGAATAAAATATAATATTAATACTTGTTTAATTTCCAATTCTGCTGAATAATTCTTTTATTTTCATTTAATTTCTTGAAGACAGGGTGGTCTTTGAAAAATAGGTTTATTGCAAAAAAACAAAGTAGGAGCATAGTGTAAAAATTACGTGTTCGTGAACCGTTTGTCGTCTCTGTTAAACGACGGACATCTTTCAGGTTTCGGATGTCTACATGTTTCTATGGAAGAATATGTATAATAAATATAAATAGATTAATATAGAGGAATTAAAATTAAAATTTAGATGTTAGTATTTAGTATTTCATATTATATTTAATGTTAAGTTAACGAAATCGATTGGGAGGATTTTATATGTGAATGATATCTGCGGTTTTTAGGATAATTTTAGTTGTCACAGACTCAGCTATATATTTTTCCGTGTTTTGAGCTTTCGCATAATGGAGGTGTATAAATTTTGAGGTTTATGGGAATGAGATGACGGCGAGTTATAGTTTTTTTGTTATGTTCAGTGAATAAATGTAGCTGTTTGTAAAAGCAATTATAGGAATTAAATTAATGCGGGGGGTTGTGTTATGTGCCCTATCGGTAAATGCGTTATTCATTCGATTATACCTCAAGTGATGATACAAAAAATGGGGTTTGTGCGTCGAGCGTACAGTCGAGGACTCGGACATGCGAGATTGGTACACACAGTGATTAACTGAAAGGACCCTAGGTGAGAGAACGCAGAAGGGCGGAAAGTGTTGTCTCGTTTGTGTATAGGTGTGAAGTGGGGGGCCTTTGTTGTTGGAAATTGCCCCGCAGTCACGAATTTTAGTTTTTAATCATAGAATACAAATTATATATTTTAAAAACGATATTTTATATTTTAAGACACTGATTCTTAATTGCTTTGAGTGGTGTTGTTTATTGAAAAATTGTTAAAATGATGTTTAGAACCAAATTCGGGAGGATAAGCACTTTTCTTAAGAGTTTTACATTAATTAATATAATAAAGAATTTTTATAAATTGGGTAGGTGTAAGGATAGTTAGTTATTATTTTTGAATATTTGTAAAGTCAAGATCCTAGGTAATGCTGTTTTAACGATATTTTCTATATTAATTAAAGGAGAATTGTATCGATTACAAGAATATTGGTGTCGCTATGTCCATAACAGAAAGAGGAGAAACCGGAATTGAGCCATTCGGATCGGCGATAGTACAACTAGTTGAAAATATATTTATAATAATGTAGATAAATATGTAATATCAAGAGAAAAAGGACCTTTTGATCACACACACGGTCTCGAATAGCTGTGTAGTATGGTATCTCTTGAGAAATTAATTTAAATAACTACGTAATAACTTCACATAAAATCTGTGAGATTATAATATACAATTTAACAACTATATCATTCTCTATTTTCTGTCTGAGAGGAGTCTTATTCAGAGAGGTAAAATTACAATTTAGATTATTTTATTTTAATTTCAGAGTATAGAAAAATAATAAAGAATAAAATTAATTAATAATTAAAAATCAATATAAATAATGAAAAGTGGAGATCTCAAAAAGAGTCTCCGTTTCACATATACGTTGATCAAAAGTATAAATCATAAACAAGATTTTGCCGTCAAGGAAAACTTATCAAAGATATACATAAAATACAACACACACAACAGACAAAAAAAATAGAAACCATAAAATAAAAAACTAGATTATATATATATATTATTAAACAATAATCGTATTAAAAATATCAACACAAAAAAAACTGACTGCAGGGCCAATTCCAAAAAAAAACCATTATTGACGCTATTTACTTAACATATTTTATAGAATATTAATAGTGAGTGAGTTAATAAAATCGCACGTCGTAGCATAAGACCAGTTATAGTAAGTATGCATTAAAGTATTTTAAGAACTAAAATTAAATGGCAGTATCAGATAGATACTGTATTTCGTAGTCTGTATTCTGTTTAACTTCACAATTTGGAGTAGTTCTTCCCAAAGAAATATATTTATTCCGTTTAATATCACGGTATGGGGTGACTGGCGGTGGTAAGTTGCATGTTTTGATATTCTTGAACTTATCAACATTCAAGATAGGCCCCAAACCTCTCCAGCAGAAGATGTAAAAGCTCCTCCTGCCACAGCAGAAAAATCAGTACATTCTTATATATATTATTATCTTCTATGGGTAGATAGCAGCATTTTATATAATATGATTTACAAATAAACCTTAATTATCAGATTGGCTTTGATCAGTATGCTTTGTTAAGAAAAGGTTTCCTATAATCTAATCATTGAAATTATGTATTATTTAATTATCTAATATATATTATATTCAATAAAGTTATAATAAATATTATTTAGAGATGTTCAGAATTGTTATGAATTAGATTTTGTAAAAACTTATCTTCAAAGTATAATTTATTATACTGTAATTGAATGTCTCAGTATTGTTCTCTTCCTAAATATAGTAAGGTTGTCGTCAACATATCTTACATAAAAGACTGGTATTGACATGTATTGTTAATAAACTTACAAAATTTACATCAATTTCTAGCTCCGACCATGTAAAAGTCATCGAATATAGGTCTCAAAGTGAACCCATGGTCACACCTATTATTTTGCTAGTAATATAAGATATGTTTATGAAATTTGTAAAAGTTTCTAAAAGTATATACAAAACATTATTTAAATAAGTAGTGATTCCTATCATAATGTGAGGTTCCGAAATATGTACTTAATGAGATGATGGATATGTTTACAATGTATTAAACATGTTATATATTTTATTATAAATATAATCTATAGGTTATCTTATACAACGTGTACCAAAAAAGCTGCTTGTAATTCTCGATACCAAAGAAGCAAGCTGTTTATCTGAAGTTTGCTAAATTCTATTTAATTCACATGAATATGTTACTAGGTTTTATCATTATTAGAATCTCACAAATAAGCGGTGCTATTCTAAGTAAGACGAATTACTTGGATTGAGGATTTGTAGCAATTGCATGAGTGACCAGTACCACAACTATAGATGAGTGACGGACAACTAGGGAGGGGATCCACGGCATCATTTTGTTGAGTAGTATTTTTGAGGGTTAGTGTCGGTCTGTATTATATAGTCATTTTCAGTGTAATGACCCAGCTCAGTAATTTACCAGAGAGATAATCTGCGTTCAATCTTTCCAAGTGCGTGAGTTTTTCAGATTAGTTATTTCTATAGTAGTCTAAAAGTATAGGGTAAGTGGGTGAAGTGCAGGACTAAACTTATATTTATTCTCTTCCTCTCCTCTCTTCTCTCTCTCTCTCTCACGTCTCATTTCTTCTCATGCATTCTTTTCTTTTTACTCTAGTGTGTACTCCTACTATAACACCTCCGTCTTATTCACTAATTCACTCATCCTCCCTACCTTTGCGTCTCGTCGTCTTCTTTCTGACTTACTTCATCTTGCTTGGATTCGCTTCTTCTAGGTTTATTACACTGTTAATTGGCCTGCAAATATATCATTGTCTATACATTAGAAAATTTTATAATTTTTATCTTAAGAAACGAAAAGGAAAAAAGTTTCAGTATTATTTTAGAATGTCTTGCGATTTTCCGACAGAGAAGTTTTAAAATTCCATGTTTTTGGAAACAATATTCGAGTTGTAAAGATTTCTCTCTACGATTTCAATAATTTGTCAATTTTGCTTGTACATTTAGTCTATAACCAAAGTTTAGGACGCTTTGTTGCATCTAAGTTCACTGTTCTAAATTATCTCGATACTCGTATATCGTTAAAGACAATAATTATAAATGATAAAACAGATTTCTGATCTTCTTTTAGTATGAATCTTCGTACTCGCTATAAGAGGCTGCTCGCGGTAATTGGAGAGTGTTCTGATAACCGCAAATATGGTGATAAGAATACGTCTCGTTTTTAACAGAAATTTCTCTAAAATTAATTTAATTCGGACGTGTAAGTTTTCACGCGTGGCATCAAGTCAACTAATCTGAGCAATAAAAATAAAAGAATTATTCAATGATCTCCTAAGAAATTAATAAGGGTTTTCCCCACCCTTATTCGTCACCTTGCTTGTTTTTAACTTATTGCTGGATAAGTATTCAGTTATCAAAGGAGTTTAGTATCTAGTAAGAACTTGTTTGTACAAATTATCAATTAGTGATCTGTGTGAGAAATTTCTATCTTATGAGCGAGAGTCTTTCATTACTTAGAAAGTCGTTTGGAGTGAAGAGAAGCTGATATCCTTTATAACAATAGATTAGAAATTCGATGATCACTTTTGTTTAGCCTTATAAGATAAAGTCTTTACTTTAACTATCCCAATTCTCTGAATAATTCGTGTGGATTTTCATTAATTTTCTTTAATACTAAGCTCGTTACGAATAAGATAAGATATTGCAATAGAAAGTAAGTGAGGCATACTTTAAACCTATAGTTATTACTGACCTATTTCGTCCGTAAACGATTCGGAATCTTCAGAGTTTCGATCTCTACACATGGTTGAGTTATGAAATAATATTAATAAAAAATATTTAAAAAAATCAAACATTAATAAAGATAGATTTTAGATTCATACTTTCCCCTCATATATAATATTAATTTACGAGTGAAGCCCAATACGTTGACATTTTATCCGTTGAGAAATTGTCTGGTTTTAGAGGATCAGAGGATCTTTGATTTATGTGAGTTAAGCCACTCTATGTTTCCGTGTTTTGATAGAGATCTTCGCGCATAGGAGTGATTTATAATTTTTGAGTCCCTCATTAATGAATGTGAGATATCAGTATAGTTGATTTGTATATAATACTAGTTCAGTGAATAAATGTTCTACGAGAATTTCTTTTACTAGAGTTTTAACACACCACTGTCAATGCCCTATCAAGGCCTATCTTTTAATCTATAATCGTGTAACCAATATTACGTCGACGTTATCACAACTCGGACATGGAATGTACATGACATGTCGATTAACTGAAAGGGTTATCCTCACTAGAAAGCAGGAACTAAATTTCCTTGTTTTGTGCATAGTTAACTGTGTTATTCTTTGTCGTTCTACTTGTAAATTTTCAATCGAAGGGTGTATTAAATAATTGCCTGCGTAGGACATACCTCTTTATCAAAGTCTTTTTGTCATTGGAAGTTTAAAATAAAATTTAATGCTTCAGAGTTATAACTTCGATGTTGTCCGACTTTAGTTTAAAATTTAACAAAAGGAGTCTTTTGTTTATTATTTTTTCCGTTTAATTTAAAGGGGTGGTTATCAGTGATTTATAAGGTTCTGTTTAAATCTTCTGGTTGAACCTATCAACATCTCAAAAAGATACATCACGAGCGCCATCAATTTAAACAGCTCTATTATCAATGACGTGTTTTTAACAATGTATATTTCTTCGTACATACTTCTGTGGGATAGGACTGTAATTAAGGTACAAGACCATTATTCAGTTGGCTAATGTATGCCTTAGAAAAGGTTTCCATCATCATTAATTTTGATTTAATATCCAAAAATTTAATATATATGAATCTCTAGAATGCGTTTCAGATTGAGATTTGAATGGCCAACGAATGCTTTGTCAACTAATTTGATACAAACTGGGTATGAATAGTTCCGTATCGGCTCTCCGCTAAATATAGTAAAGGTGTCGTCAACATATTCTTACATAAAAGACTGGTTGAATTGTATTGTTTTCCCTCAAAACTTCTAGTATTTCTGCTAGCTCCGCCAGTAAAAGTCATCAGCGAATGTAGGGCTTCCCAGTATCGCTAGACCCCAGTCGCTAAACCACCATTCGTATATTTCTCATAAAGTGTTAAATAAACTATTCTATGAAATTTGAAAGGAGGTTCCGAGATCAGATACAACATATAATAGTGAGTTCCTCATATGGTTCTCGGGTAGCGGAATGTCATGTAGAGTAGATATTAGAATTACAAACATGGTCTTAACTATTAAATATCTATGGTTTCTACAACGGGACATGGTCTCAAAACATAATATTCAACATCCCAGAGATAGCAAGCGCGTTCTTGAGTTCGCTACATTTTCAAGTAGATAGTTATACCATAGGTTCATTATTTAGATTTGAACAACTAAAACGCGCATACTCAAGTAAGGAACGAACACGTACTTGAGGTATTGAAGCAATGTCATGAGGGACTCAAGTACCACACCATAGATATTACGGGATACGCCAGTTAGGGAGCGTGCTCGCAGTCCTAGCAACCTTACTTTTCTATCTTTGTGTATTTATAGCGCATAGTCCGTATACTAATTAGTCCATTGCTATGAAATGACCAGTCTTTTTAATTCTGGTTAGAGATATTTTGTTCTTAATTGCATGTGCTATTTTATTATTTTATTTTGAGTGATATTATTAATGTTTGGTGGATATTAGGTAAATTTGTTTGCACGTCACATTTGCACACACCTGAGTTCATAACTGGTTTTATTCATAATCACCACTCCTCATCACTCTCCTCCAATATCTTCTCAGCATCAAATTTACTTCCTACCTGTGCACCACGTGTGCACTGGTCGAGCATAGCCGACTGATGTGTGTGTCAACTCGCGTATAAAGAATCGCTATATAATCAGAATGCAACAACTATAATCACCTATAAATATGCACCAGAAGAGCTGGAGATAAAATCCTCACACACTATCACGCTTATACTAGTGTGTCTACACTGATCCCTTCTCTGATTAAAATATCATTGTAAAGTTTCTCCACTTCAATAAATTTGTCAATTTTGCTACATTTAGTTTGTTAACCAAATGTTTAGGCCTTTGTTGAGCAAGTTCTTTTCATTATGATTGATAAAAAATTGCAGATAATTTTATAAATGAAAGACTTTATCTTCTTTAGTATGAATCGCTATTGTATACGCTATGATTGTAATTTGGAGAATGTGTCTAAATTTTGATATCATTATTTAATTCGCGAAGTTCACGGCAAAGAAATGATTGACTTGAAGAATAAAAATAAAAATTATTCATAATCTCCAAAAAAATAATAGGTTTGTCCGTTTTCTTTTTGAAGCTTGGCTGTTTTTTAACTTTTGCCTTGTGCCAGTATTTCATTATCAAGAGGTTTTTAGTTGAAAAATTTTTTGTAATTCACTTATCTTGTAAATTATCTATATACATCTTATCTTTAGAAAGTGGGAAGAAAGCTGATTTTCTTTACAATTATATTTAGAAATTCTTATGTTCAGCTTTTTTTATTAATATAAGTTTTTACTTAAATATCACGTCAACCTACCT
>JABUQX010075076.1:15000-28184 GCA_015478945.1 Trachelipus rathkii | reverse complement strand
TTTCACGTTTAACAAGCTTGCATCACCTGTTCATCCTACATCTCTTTGTTAAAATTCTTACTACTATTTTAGCACATCCACATATTTCTTTTGACTACTAAGCAACGTTTTCTATAACGCGTCAGATTTGTTTCAGTTTCACTTGTTCACATTGAACTAATTTATTTGCAAGCGCCTCTTAAATACTTATCCTTATTACCTTGTTCACTTAACTTCTACTCTTAATTCTTCCTACTACTTTTTGTCACTTTTCTCTCATCCAAACCCCACTACTTAATCTTATTAAAAAAAGAATGATCCGATAATCCCATTCCTAACCCCTTGAATGATTTAATATCCAACACGGACTTCAAAAACTCCTTCGCCAACACAAAATCAATCATGCTTTTCCCTTCGATACCATCTCTACCTATACCAACTTTAGTATACTTATAAATAACTATGTATTTTCAAGAGTATTACTTAGCATACATACCTCTCTTTCACAAGAATCAATTTCAACTTTCTACCAATATCAATTTTCTCTCACACCCCAATAACCACCTGTTATACCATCCTTTTTTTGATCACCTATCCAACCATTTAGGTCAACCCAACACAATCAATCTGAAGCTTTTACCCGCCCCATCCAAAACATTATATATATATATATATATACTATATATATATATATTATAAATAAATATTATATATATAATTATATATATATATATATATATATATATATATATATATATATATATGTATATTATATATATATATATATATATATATATATTATATATATATTGTATATATATATATATATATATATATATATATATATATATAATTAATTTAATATACTATATATATATATATATATATATATATAATATATATATATATATATATATAATATATATTATTGAGTATCGGATGTCAAATTTTGACATCCGCGATGCGGATGTGAAGTGCGATGTGAGATTTCTAACATCCGCGTATGCCGGATGTGAATGCTGATTGGCAGATTCTTTTACATTTCCGCTCCTGCTAACGAACATCGGCGCGATGCTGATGTCAGCACCAAAATTATAAGACAAGGTGAGCGTGCCCACCCGCGTTTCTCTTTTGGATAATATATATATATACTATATATATATATATATATATATATATATATATATATATATATATTACTATATATATATAGCGAGTTTTGGCCTTTCAATGAAGCTGAAAGTTTCCAGGATGCAGGACGAAGACCCAACTCGCTTTGCATCCTACCATCCACTCCTTAAACCTCCACCCATCAGAAGTGGCCTACAAAAATTATCTCTTAACTTGAATCATAATTTCTATACTAAAATTTATATGAGTTTAATTATACTTAAAAATAAAGGTTTTTCTGCTTTCTCGCCCAGAAGTCGCATACGCATCGTAAATGAGACCAAGCTGAGTAAATAATTGTTACTTGCAACCTGCAAGCAACATGATTATTTGAATTACTTTATAAATTTTAAAACAATCATCTTTTCCATTAATAAAATAAATAAATAAAGATAAAAATTAAAAAAAAACAAAAAAACCTTTTATTGAAGTATATGGAAACTGTAGAAATATATATATAATATAATATATATATATATATATATATATATATAATTATATATATATATATTATATATACTATATATATATATATATATATATATATATATATATATAAATATATAAATATACATATCGCATCCTCATGACAAAAAAGTGCGGGTGCGGATGCGGATGTTTACTCAGAGATTTGGTTGCAGATGCGGATGTGCTGCGGATGCGGATTGCGGATGCAATACATCTCTAATATATATTATATATATATATATATATATATATTATATATATATATATATATAATATATAAATATATAGATATAATTTATAGATTCGGATGTAGATATATATATATATATATATATATAATATATATATATATATATATATATATATATATATATATAATATATATATATATAATATAATATATATATATATATATAATATATATATATATATATATATATATATATATATGATACATTATATATATATATATATATATATATATAATATATATATATATAATATATATATATATATATATATAATATATATATATATATATATATATATATATGTAATATATATTATATATATAATATATATAATATATATATATATATCTACTATATATATATATATATATATATAAATATATATATAATATATATATATAAATATAAAATACTAGTATACTTATGTTACCTCTTGTGTTTAAAGAAAAGTATTACTTACACACATAAATCCTCTCCTCACATGAAATGCAGTCACTCCTTCCCCCCCCTAAAACAATTCCCCCCCCTTATTTTCTCCCGCACTGTATAAAACATTCCCGCAACAATCACTTTGAAAGCAGCTCCGTCAGTCACCCCTCCAAAACACATAATTCAATTCTCTGAAAATCGCACTCTCCTATATATATATTATATATATATATATAATAATATATATATTTAATATAATATATAATATTATATATATATATATAATATATATATATATATAATTATATATATAATATATATATATATATTATTATATATATATATAATATTATATATAATAAGAGGTGGGCACTTCCGCTCTTTAGTCCGCTAGTCGGCTAGTCCGCTAGTCCGCCCGAGCGGACTACCAAAATAGGTGCGGACTAGCGGAAGGTGCGGAGACGTCAGGACAATCTAGCGGACTGCAACGTGCGGATCCAAAAAGTTTCGTCTTTTTGTTCCGCACTTAATTTGAAAAATGAAAGTATAGTTTACTCATTAAGAATTTTTATCGGTTTTTAACAAAGAAAATAATTTTTTTTTTAAATTTATACCTAATTATACTTTTAGTCTAAGCCTTATTTTTTAAATAATTAAACTTCCAAAACCAATCTCAACCTCCTTAAAGGTAACATATATAATAAATAACATTTTAAATTGATTTTATAGACTGAATGGCTTTTACCCTCATCTATAACTTTAATTAATTATATTATTACTATAATAACTAGGGCAATATCTAATCAATTCTGTGTAAAAACCCAAATTATATATATATATTATATATATATTTTTTTATATATATATATATTTAAATATAATATATATTATATATATATATATATATATATATATATATATATATATATATATATATATATTATATATTATCTATATATATATATATATACCATAATATATTATATATATATATATACTTGTTTAAATAAAATACACCTCTCCCTAGTTCTGCTGCTTTAGAGCGAATAATTTAGTATTGGTGGAGATATTTTGAGGGCAAAAGAGGTCAGCCTTACTGCTTTTAATTTTGAGCAGCTAATTTTTTTCTCTTGTCCTTTGACGAAGACATTGAGGAGGTAGAGGAAATTCTTGAGATTTTGTAAATATTCATTCCATTTTTCATATTATTTTGGGACAGTCGCACATTATTAGCGGAAGACGTGCGGAAGTGCGGACTTGCGATAGCGAGGTTTGATGGTTTTGACATAGGTGCGGAGGAGTGTTAGCGGACTACGTTTTCTCAACGTACCCCTAAATGAGCGGGGGGCCCACCTCTGATATATATATATATATATATAATATATATATATATATATAATCTATATATATATATTATTATAATATAATATATATATCTATATATATATATATATATATATTAATATATATATAAATATATTTATAATATCTATCTATATCTATATATATATATATATTGCATATACCTTTACTTTTCACCCCTGGCCACCCTGTCTTCAGGGCTGCCACACTGCTCAAAGTACCCCGCCACCTCAGCCAGTCTCTCCATAGATCTACCAGGGCTGAGATGTTTACAGATTGGCTCTGGTTAAGAGTTAAAACGAAAGGTCAGAAGGAAGTGAGAGACTGTTTCCGGGGTCAGGTTACAATTTGGACAAGTGTTAAAAATGACTTGATTTAAATTGAATCTGTATTTGTAGTGCTGTAGATTTGGGTGGTATCCGCAGATTAGTTTGGCCAAGGATGATTGCATGGGTCTGGGGAGAGGATTTTATTCTGGAGCTATTTCGGGTGGATGTTCGTTTAGTATGTTGTTAGTTGGTCTGTTTCTTAGGTAGTTTTCAGTTATGAGGGTGTGGATATGTTTGGTGTGTAATGTGTTATTTTGAGGAGGTGGGATATTGTTTAGACTTTGTTTATAGAGTAGTGTTGGAGAGGAAGGGGGTTGTTAAAGTCTGTGGTAGGTAGGATTAGAGGTGTTAGTGTTTGGGCAAAGTATTGAGTGACTATCATTTCCGTGTGTTTGTCTATAGGTAGGATTTTAATTTCTTCGTGTAGATGTTGTTTTGGAGTTGTAGAGGGGCATTCTGTTATTATTCTGAGTGCCTTGTTTTGTGCAATTTGTAATTTTTTCTTATTATTTTTGGTTAGGAGCGGGTGCCATGTGGTAGAGGCGTAATTTAGAGTCTTACGGATAAATTACTTATTAATTGTGGTGATTATTTGTTTGCTGTTAGTGATTTCAGTATTGGCTATTATTCTTAATATATTTAGTTTTTTGTTTGCTGATGAAGTAATGTTGTCTGTGTGTTTCGTGAAGTTTTTATGAGTGTCGAGTGTTATGCTTAAGATTTTGGGGTATTGTTTAGTGGGATTACCATGTTATTTAGGTGGATTTTGGGGTGTAAGGTTCCGAGTTGTCTGTCTGTGGTGATTAGAGTGATTGACAATTTGTTTGATGAGGCGGATTTTCTGTTGTCGGTTAACCATTTTTGGATTAGGTTGATATATTGATGTGTCAGTGTTGGTGAGATCTGTTTGTGGTTGTAGGAGATCGACAGTGAATAGGTTGAAAAGTGTGGGGGATAGGATTGCTCCTTGAGGTACTCCATTATTGATGTTTGCAGTTCGTGATTTGATGTTGTTGATTTGAGTTTGTGCTGCTCTTCCTGATAGGAAGTTAGATGTCCATTTTTTAAGATTTATTGGGATGCCAGAGTTTAATATTTTGTGGATTAGGCTGTGTTTTGAGACTGTGTCGAAGGCTTTGTTGATATCGATTGCGATGAGTATTGTTTTGTGCGTGGGTGTGGAATTTAGGCCGTTTATTATTGGTTGAACGATGTTTATGAATGCTGTTGTGGTTGAGTGATGGGGTTGGAATCCGTGTTGGAACTTTTGTTTGGGGATGTGAGGGGTAATTTTGATCAAAATAAGTTTTTCGAGAAGTTTGCATAATGTTGATAGCAGTGATATAGGATGATACGAGGAGGAGTTTGAGGGGTCTTTTCCGTAACTTTGGTATTATGATTGCTTTTTTCCAGATGTGGGGAACAAAGTTTAGATTGATAGAGCTATTGAATATATGTGCCAGTTGTATTAATGCTATATTTCCTAGGTGTTTTAGGCGTTTGTTTGATATATTGCCAGGGTCTGTGGCTAGAGAGTTTTTAAGGGATTTTATGGTGTTTTATAGGTCTGCAATGGTTATTTACATTGTTTGATCTTGGTTGCATTTTGTTTTTTTGAGGGCTTTAATAATTGTCCTGTTTTGTGGGTGAGTGGATTTGTGGCTTTGTTTAGTGAAGTGTATGGCTAGGGTATTTGCGAGTTGTTTGGAGGTTTGAAGGTTTTGTGAGGTTTGATTTTCGATGGATTCGTGTGTCCATGGTTGGGAATTGTTTGAGTTTTTCAGGATGTTTACCGTTTTCCACATTCTGGTGGTGTTGGTGTTTTGGAGGTTGTTTGTGAGAAAAGTTTGGAAGTTTTTAGATTAGTGTGTTTTCGTTTGGTTTATGTTTTGAGTATTTAGTGTATTGATGTGTATTTGAGATGATTGTGATTGAGCTGTATTTCTGAGAGAATTGCGTTGTTTGAGTAGTTTTTCTATTTCGGGGGTTAAGGTTGGATTGTATTTTTTACGAAATCCTTTAGGGTGTAGGTTTGCGGCTTTTTGCATTGAGTTAGTGAGGTTTTAGATAGATTTGTTGAGGGTGGAGGTGTTGGTGATATTTAGAGGGAGTAAGTTGTTTTCTATGTGGTTAGTGAATTTTTTCCAGTCGGCTTTTTTGTAATCTGTATATGTTTTCTGAGAGGGGGGGGGGTTTATCGGAGTTTTGATATTTAATGATGATAGGGAGGTGGTCGGAGTTTAAGTCGGATTAAGTGGACCAAAGTAATTTGATGTGTAAATTGGGTGAGCAGAACGTTATGTCTGAGGAAGTGTAAGTTTGATTAGTTTGGAGTGGGATTCTGGTATGGTGGTTTGGGTTATTGAAGATGTTTAGGCTTCCAAGGTTTGAGTGGATATGATTGCCTCTGGGGTTGAAAACTTGGGCGTTGTACCATGATGGATGGTGAGCGTTGAAGTCGCCTCCCATTATTAAGTTTGAGAAGGTGAAAAAGATTTGGTTGTAAGTTATTGCGCAGTGTGTGAGGATTGTTATTTTTATTAGATTGTGTGTTTTTGTTTTTCATTACTGTGAAAGATTGAAGTTTTTTAATGTTATCATTTAGTAATGAAGTGGAGTGTGAAGTGATGTTAATGTAGAGAAGTGAGTTATGTATGAGAGTTAGCACGGAGTGATTTTTTGGGGTTTTAGGTGAATGGATTGTGTTATATCCGTAAAACTTTAGGTCTGGGTGACTTTCGCTCATGTGAGCTTCATGGATCATTGATATGTGTATAATAACTGTATAATGTGGAGTCTCATAAAAATTTCAATTTCTTTGCTTTTGTTGGGAATACCATTTATGTTGATTTGTAGAATGTTTATGAGGCGTTTTGGTTTGCTTGTAGTAGGGTTGTTGATTGTTGTAGGTTGTATACAGACTTGGCAGATCCACTTATGTTTTGAAGTAGGGAGAGTTGTGAAGGGTGAGCAGTGTTTATGAATTCCTTGCTCTCATTGACTCCATCGGATAGAGTTTCGTCATTTATATATATATATATATAATATATATATATATATAATATATATTATAGTAATATATATATATATAATATTATATATATATATATATATATATATATATATATATTATATATATATATATATTATATATTCATTTATTTATTTATTTTAGAGTGTCAAGTTTAGTAGGGAATGGGGATTAAACTTATGGAGAATAGAAGAGTGTATTGGATGCCCTGTTTATTTTACGATGGGTGATGATTTGGTTTTGTGTGGCGAATCTGAAGGGAAGTTTTTGAGAGGATTGGTAGATGGGTGATTTGGTAGGGTGCGTAAAAGGAGGGATTTGAAAGTAAAATGTAGATGAGATTAAATTGATGGTAGTGGTGAGGAGAGTCCGCGTTGTGAAGTCATGTTGAAACGTATGAAATTGGGGCAAGTATCTGAGCATAAATTTTTAGGTTATTTGCTAGATGAAAAGGGAACGGACGTGTAGACTGTAAAAGTAAAGTTTGAATTGTTGAAATCATTGATGAATGCAATGCGACTATGTTTTGAAGTCTCTAGGGTTCTGTATAAGGGTGTTGTTACGGGTGGTAAAATATAGTAGTAAAACAATGGTGTTGAATATGAGGTATATATATGTATATATATATATATATATATATATATATATATATATATATATATATATATATATATATATATATATATATATATATATATATATATATATATAATATATATCGATATATATAATATATATATATATATATATATTATAATCTGTTCAGATGGAATATTTTAGGGGCGTGTTTTTTGAGAGGAGAACTGATATAATTAAGAGTGAGCGTGTTAGGGAGCTGTGTGGTGTAAAGAAAGACGTATATTAGTGAATAAATGGGTGTGTATTAGGATGGTTTGGTCAAATAGGAGAAATGGATGATAGTTGGTTGGTTAAGGGGATGCATAGTGGTGAGTGTTCTAGGAATCGACCTGCAGAGAGACCAAAGAAAAAGTGGATTGAGTCAATGAAGGAATATCTGAAGGAAAAGAATGTGAGTTTAGCAGAGTCGAGAAGAAAGGTGCATGATAGGAGTGATTGGCGATAATTTGTGAGGGGGTATGGTTGTTTGCCTGGATCAAGGAATGTACCCAACATTGACAAGAGGCAATAGCAAAGGTTCGTCGTAGTCTTGTGAATAACTGTGGTGATTTTTTTTACTACGTAAGAATATTTCAAGCAATTGAGGAAAAGTTTGTTTTCTCAGGCTTAAGAAAATAAGTATGAAACCCTTCTCCAGATCTTCAGATAATATTTCAACTTAGAAAGAATCCACACGAATATTAAGAAACTATATAAAGAAAAAGATATACTCTTCCTGCAGTTTTAAATTAAAATATATCTGAGACTCAGAACTCCTCTAACTTCTCACTTGACCGATATGCAAAAGACACGAAACTTAAATACTAGAATCACCAGAACAAGCAACTTCCAGAAAAACTCAAAGTTAATGTTAAACGATCGTCAATTCTTTGAAGTTCTTTGAACAATTTTTTGACTTCCGAACGCTTAGAATGAATAATTCAGCTTGCTTTTAAATGCCAAAATGGCGACAAACTATATCGATAAATTTAAGTTCACACCAGAAAGACTTTGTAAAGTGATAGTTCTTCACTCCTCGGAGTTTCGAAGCCAATGATCTAGACAATGCTAACTATAACTTTCGTAAAAAGCGAATGATTAAAAATGGCGCTATCGATCTGACATCTTTTGATATTTGGCAACCTCTAGGTTTCCAGGAATAATATTAGCCTCTTCTAAATTGGAATATTTTCATTTTTCAGCAACTATGTATAATATTTTTTATATCTGCCGAGGGGAGATGGCTTCTGGCCTATAAAGTGCAGAAATCAGAACTTGAATAATTAAGACATAAATATTTGAAAATATCTGCAGAATATTTAATCTGATTCTTCCGATGAATAATACATTATATTTTTCTTGACATCTTCTACAGCTTTCCGCTAAGGTCGAATATTTTGAATCTTTTTAATAATAGGAACCTTCAACACCCATCGCAGACGCATAAGAGGGGTTCACCCCTCTAGGAATATTTGATGATGAATTTACCGGTGTTGATCCACTGTGGGTCAGAGAGAGCTCCAGGAGATACCAAAACTTGACCGGGAATAAATTGATTTGTGTCTTAATGTATATCGATCTGACTTTATTTTCATCACTATCTATAAGATCTGTGATCACCCCTATCTGCTAGTTAGGAAGCTATTTACTGGGATTTTGATAATAATAACGTCTTCTTTCTTGACTAAGTTATTCCAATTGACTTAGTACAGATCTGTACCCGTCTCTCTTAAGCTGAGAAGATATTTGTTGTACCATCTATTACGAAATTTTACAAATTTTTCTGAGGAATGGTTGATAGGTTTCATAAGCCCTTTCTAAGCCAAGGTTGAATCCCAGCACTGATTATTTATTTTATTCTGGTGATGTAGGTGAGTGGACTTGAATTAATTGCGTCAAAAATATCCTATAAAATAGTTATAAAATCGAAATAATTCAGTAAAGAACATCCTATTGTCTTAAAAAAATCTTTCACCACAGGGAGTAAACGTTTCCATTGGATTCCTACTCCTGGGCTGTAAAGAGGAACTCACCTGTACGAAATCTGATCCTTTCTCAAAAACTTACTCCCCCATTTTCTGGCAGGAAAAAATTTCCAATGAAGTCCACACTTTGACTGAAGGAGTGCGCGCTGTCGTTGTAGATACAGTCAGGCACTCCGAAACGATAATCAACAAATCGTTGAAAAGACTTTGATGACATGTCACTTATAAGATCCTAATAAACTGCACGAATATTTTAGACAGGTGTAAGTGATGAATATTTTTTGGGGCTGGGCAAGAGCCTTTGACTTTGACCACCAATGTTTGGTGTAGTCAGCACATACATGATTGAATGGCCTAAATAATTTCACTTGTCCTTTAGAATAATCGGTAAAGCGTGGGTACCTGAAAGCAAAACTATGGAATTTTTGCAAACTTTGCATTCCTGCAAAACATTCTTGATGTTGGTACAAGCTAATGTCAGACAGAATCCCTGGAGCCGAATATCTCTAGGATTGTTATACCTACTGTGATCATCTCTTATGGATAATTTCGTGAGATGATGACATTTGAATACTGTTAGTGTTACCTTCTTATATCTTGGAAAATTTATATATGTGAACTGACTCCCATATAGCTAATATAAAGACAATGAAGAAGTATATTTTCATTTTCTTTCCAATTAACGTAGTCTTAGATTATTTATCAAGATGCTGAACGTTGGGCCTGTTGAAAAGAAGGGATTATTATTTAAATCTCTCTAAAAAATATGAATTGTTCTTTCGATGACACGGTTCTTTCTGCATTGGTCTGCAGACAATACATGACTTGATTACTTTCAAATCATGACTTATTTGTCGACTCGGCTCTTGACATTTAAGACCTGCTCATCCTTCCAAACTGAATAATAAAGCTGACTACTCGATATTAGCTTTTTGCAATTTGACAAATATTTGGATTAATCCACCCAGGAAGCTTATTTGCCACCTTTGAACACACCACTCAGCAAAAAACTGATTGATTGCTGTTTCAGTTCAGGCTGCATGGCCCATAAATACTTTTTTAAAAGGCATTTTTTCTTTTCGCGGTTATTCCATTCAACGCTATGTTTTCTTATTTTGGAAGGGCAACTCTTTGATTGAAATACTCATGTAGAAGAGATGGGTGGCCGTGGATTTATTTCAAGTTTCTGACGTAGAGAATTTATTTTTGGAGGACCATATTAATTCGAATATTTTTCTCTTGAAGGAAGTGTCTCAATGGTTGTGAAATATTTTGCCTCCGGTTCTTCACGAATTTTGCTTGACTTTCGAGATCGGCTATTTTTGGATTCCAATGAAGATTTATCTTTTGCAGGATTTCGGAGAATAATGGGTTTCATTCCTTGAACGTTGACAGCGATAGCAAATCAAGGCATACTTGTTGGTAGCATTTAAATGAATAAAAACATATTAAGTAACGGATTGACTTACGCCTATTTATCAAGGGAAGCTTTCTTTTACGACTTTATTAGCAGGAGCGATTTTTTCCATATAGTTTACGAAGAATTTGGACGCCTTTGCGTGACGCAACGAAACTATAATCACGAAGCCATAAGCAAACAGTGGCTTGCATTCGCGAATATAATATAAATACTTAAATAGAGTCACGTTTTGACTAAAATGAAGCTCTTCCTAAAGAGACCCCTTCACAGAAGTTTAGGTCTTGGGCTGCAAATTTCCTTTTTTCCATCTGAATTTTTTGTATTTCTGGGAGGAATTATAATTTCGTTCCTCCACGAATTTGTCAGTTCGCTGAATTTTTTCATAAGGAAAGAACGGCTCAAAGGTGAAGGGAGGAAAGCATAGGGAATCGAATTACTTTTGGATTCCGACAGGAGACTGTTTGGTAGAGACATATTATGAGGTCATATAGATCGACTTAATTGACGGTTTATTCATTAAATAAGCCCGTATAAATCTTTTTCTTCTTTAACTCATCTTGGCTGATTGAAGTTTCCTTCCTCGTGAATATTTTCTTTGAGTCTGGACAATTTGGTTAGGTAAGAACAGTGAGCCCTCACTGCATAGTGAGGGTGGCTTTCGAAAAATATTTGATTCGTTCTACAGGAAGAAGTGTAAAAAGGAAATATTATTTACGTACAGATTTGTTTAAGAAGGCGATGACAAGGATCAGGAGGTTTTTTTGGGTGATCTATTGTAATCAAAGCTAGATGAGGTGAGAAAAGATGATGTGGCATAAGGTCAATCGAAGCTTATTCGAGACTATCAAGTTCTATACAAACTATAATCAAAAAAAACTTCAATTCCACATTCCCTATTCTTCATTCGAGTAAAGTTGTGGAATAGCGTTGAACGAAAGGTTATATTGCATGGAAAGAAGATGTTGGCACCAACCGGCTGTCGCCAAATAAAACGTTCTCTTCTCGTAGTCACCACGTGAATCATGTCTATGTTGCCAGGGGTGCGGATAAAAGGCGGTCGGCTTCACTTCTATCTCTGTCTAAATTTTTTTTTTTTGTTTTTTTTTTTTTTTTTTTTTTTTTGTCAAGCGAAAGCAATTGTCCTCTGGTTATTAATAAGGTGCGCATTAAAATTGGCATTTAAGAATTGGGTTGTTCACCCCGTCGGAGGTGCTCTGTGGGGTTTGAGGCTAGCTTAAAGGATTTCCTTATGATACCGTTTTTTAATTCTTATTGTTTATTTTTTGTGCCTTAGTACGGTTGCAGGGGATGGTTCGGCGGAGGGTACGATCTGTAGGGGCATGGTAAGTTGGTGGCGGTGGTTTTGGTTGGGCCTTTGCTCTGTTGTATATATATTAAATTATATATGATATATATATATATATATAATATATATATAGTATAGTATATATATATATATATATATATATATATGTTGATATATTATATATATATAGTATAATATATATATATATATTAGTAATTATAGTATATATATATATATATATATATATAGCTATATATATATACTCACTATATATAATATATATATTATATATATAATTTTATAATATATAATAATATATATATATATATATATATAATATAAATATATATATATATAATATATATATATATATATATATAATATATATATAGTATATATATATATATATATATATATTCATATATATATATATATATATAGTATAATATAATATATATATATATATTATATATATATATATATATAAATATTATATATATATATATATAATATTATAGATTTTTATTATTTATGATTATTTTGTAATCTTAGCGTCTAAGTAAAAATTTAAATAATTTAATATTTATGTGTATAATTATTTAAATTCATTTATTTTACAAGATTACTTTTAGTTAGCGTCAAGTAAAAATTAAAAATAATTAATATAATAAATTTTTTTTCTAATTAATATGTGCTATTATTAAAATTAATTTCATACTTTAATTTAATTTCAATGAAATGTTAATTTGATATTCATTGTTTGTTATATTCATACCATTATAATTTATAAATTTTATTTATATTTTTAGTATATACTTTTATTTTTTTTATATCCA